>VSMD01099875.1:0-69150 GCA_008750895.1 Mirza zaza | reverse complement strand
CCCAGCAGAAGAAGTGAAATCAATAAGATCAAATCAGAACTAAATGAAATTGAAAACAGGGAAGCTATTCAGGAGATTAATAAAACAAAAAGTTGGTTCTTTGAAAAAATAAACAAAATTGACACGCCACTGGCTAAGCTAACGAAAAGCAGAAAAGAGAAATCTCTAATAAGCTCCATCAGGAACAAAAAAGGAGATATCACAACTGATCCCAAAGAGATACAAGATATAATTTATGAGTACTACAAAAATCTTTATGCACACAAATTGGAAAATGTGGAGGAAATGGACAAATTTCTAGAAACACACAGCCTCCCTAGGCTCAATCAGGAAGAAATAGATTCCCTGAACAGACCAATCTCAACAGCTGAAATAGAAACAGCAATTAAAAATCTCCCTAAAAAGAAAAGTCTCGGTCCAGATGGCTTCACGCCTGAATTTTACCACACTTACAAAGAAGAACTGGTACATATCTTGCAGAAACTATTCCACAACATCCAGAAGAATGGAAACCTCCCCGACACCTTTTATGAAGTGAATATTACTCTGATACCAAAACCAGGAAAGGATGCAACAAAAAAATAAAACTACAGACCAATATCCCTAATGAATATAGATGCGAAAATTTTCAACAAAATCTTAGCTAACCGAATCCAGATGCTTATCAAAAAAATAATCCATCACGACCAAGTGGGCTTCATCCCAGGGATGCAGGGATGGTTCAACATATGTAAATCTATAAATGCAATTCACCACATAAACAGAAGCAAAAACAAAGAACACATGATTCTTTCAATAGATGCAGAAAAAGCTTTTCTTTTTTTTTCCTTTATTTCATCATATTATGGAAGTACAAATATTGTTAGGGTTATAAATATTGCCCCTGCCCCCTCCCTCCCCCCAATATGTCCAATCCCCTGGTGGTGTGCATCACACACGTTATGGAAGCATACACCCCTTTCCTCCTCTCCACACCTGCCTGCCCACCACCTGTTAAAAATTTTTTTTTTTAGCATTTTGGTTACATTGTATATCTTTGCCTCTCCCTAAGAAGGGTTAGAGGTCAGAAAAAGCTTTTGACAAAATTCAACACCCTTTCATGATACGAACACTTAATGAAATTCATTCTTTAAGCAAGTTTGAAATATACAATAAATTATTAACTATGTTCACCATACTGTGCAGTGAATCTCAAAAAAAAAAAAAAACACTTATTCCTTTTCTCTGAGACTTTGTATCCTTTGAACATCATCTCCCTATCTGCCCACTCACATTCTCAGTAAGCGTCATTCTACTCTCTCCTTTTATGAGTTTGACTGTCTTAGCTTCCACAGACAAGTGAAAACATGCAAAATTTGTATTTCTATAACTGGCTTAAATCATTTAACATAATGTTCTCCAGGATCATTCATGTTGTCACAAGTAACTGAATGTCCTTCTTTTTGTTGTTGTTGTTGTTGTTGGAGACAGTCTCGCTCTGTTGCCCTGGCTAGAGTGCAGTGGCATGCACATAGTTCACACACAACCTCAAACTCCTCAACTGATCCTCCTGCCTCAGCCTCCTTAGTAGGTGGGACTACAGGCTGGCACCATCATGCCCAGCTAACTTTTTTCTATTTTTAGTAAAGTAAGTAAGCCTCACTCTTGCTGAGGCTGGTCTTGAACTCCTGACCTCAAGCAATCCACCTCAGCCTCCCACAGTACTAAGATTACAATTGTGAGCCATCTTACCTGGCCAAATGGCCTTCCTTTTTAACGCCAAATAGTATTCCATATGTATATATACCACATTTTCTTTATTCATCTGTTGATGGA
Source organism: Mirza zaza (assembly GCA_008750895.1). Lineage (NCBI taxonomy): Eukaryota > Metazoa > Chordata > Mammalia > Primates > Cheirogaleidae > Mirza > Mirza zaza. The sequence continues at coordinate 67,335 of VSMD01099875.1, read as the reverse complement.
CACATGATTCCATTATGAATAGTGCTACAGTGAAGATGGGAACACATCTCTTTAACATATTGATTTTAAATATTTTTATAAATATTTAATAAAAATTATAAAAATTAAAATTATAAATACCCAGAGGTGAGATTGCCAAACCATGTAGTAATTCTGTTTTTAGTTTTTTAAGAAACCTCTATATAGTTTTCCATAATGGCTATACTAATTGACATTCCTGCCAACAGTGTGCAAAGGTGCCCTTTTCTCCAGATCTTCGCGAACACTTGCTGTCTTTTGTCTTTTTGATAATAGCCATTCTGACAGGTGTGAGGTGATTATCTCATAGTGGCTTTAGTTTGCATTTTCCTAGTGATAACTGATGTTGAGCATTTTTAATGTATCTGTTGACCATTTGTATATCTTCTTTCAAGAAATCTCTTTTTAGGTCCCTTGACCATTTTTTTTTTATTTCGGCATATTATAGGGGTACAAATTTTAAGGTTTCAAAAAATGCCCTTTCCCCCCTCCCCCACAAGTCTGAGGTTCCAGCGTGACCATCCCCCAGATGGTGCACATCTCACTCATTATGTATGTATATAACCACCCCCCACCTGCCCAATACCTTATTACTATATTACCTATGTGTCCACTTAGGTGCTGCTCAGTTAATACCAGTTTGCTGGTGAGTATATGTGGTGCTTGTTTTTCCATTCTTGGGATACTTCACTTAGTAGTATGGGTTCCAGCTCTAACCAGGAAAATATGAGATGTGCTATATCACCGTTGTTTCTTAGAGCTGAATAGTACTCCATGGTATACATATACCACATTTTATTAATCCAACCTGGGATTGATGGGCACCTGCACTTGAATGTCTGTAGCAGTACAATTCATAATTGCAACGCTATAGAAACAGCCTTGACCGTTTTTAATTGGGTTATTTGTTCCTTGCTGTTGCATTGTTTGAGTTCCTGATATATTTAGGATATTAACACCTTATCAAAGGTTATATTTAAGTATTTAATACATTTTAAGTTGAATTTTGTATATGATATTATATAAGAGGACAATTTTATTCTTCTGTATGTGGATATTCAGTTTCCCTAACACCATTTATTGAAACAACATTGTGTTTTCTTAGCAATGTTGAAAATCAAATTCTCATACATGCATGGATTCATTTCTAGGCTCTCTATTCTGTTCTATGGTCAATATATTTATATTTATGCCAGTACCATGTGGTCTTAATTACTATAGCTTTGTAATATAGTTTGAAATCTGGTAGAGTGATGTCTACAGGTTTGTTGTTTTCATAATGATTGCTTTGGCTATCCAGGATTTTTTGTGATTCCATATGAATTTTAAGATTGCTTTTTCTATCTCTATGAAAAATGAAATTGGAGTTTTGACAGGAATTACATTGAATCTGCAGATTGCTTTGGTTAGTAGGCACATTTTAACAATATTTTTCTAATCCATGAACACTGGATATTTCTCCATTTATTTCTGCCTTCTTCAATTTCTTTCATCAGTGTTTGTTTCAGTGTACATTTCACATCCTTGATTAAATTAATCCTACATATTTTTTTCATAGCCATCAGGAATGGGATTGTTCTCTTGATATTTTTCCAATAGTTTGTTGTTAGTGTATAGAAACCCTATTGATTTTTATGTCCTGCAACTTTACTGTATTCATTTACTAGTTCTAACAGTTTTTCAGTAAAGTCTTCAGGTTTTTCTATATATGAGATTATTTCATCACCAAAAGTGAAAATTTTACTTCTTTCTTTCCAATTTGGATGCTTTCTATTCATTTATTTTTTCTTATCTGATTTCTCGTGCTGGTACTTCCAGTACTACTTTGAGAAGAAATGGCTAGAATGGGCATCCTTGTTTTATTTCAGATCTTAGAGGAAAGGCTTTTAATTTTTCACTGTTGAGTACATTCTTGCCTGTGGGCTTTACATCTATGGCCTTTATTGTGTTGATGAACATTCTTCTTTCAATACCTAATTTGGTGAGAGTTTTTACCATAAAAGAATCTTAAATTTTGCCAAGTGCTTCTTCTCTATCTAATGAGATGATCATATGATTTTTGCCCTTCATTCTGTTAATGTGATAGATACTGATTTGCATATGTTGAACAATTCTAGCTTCCCAAGAATAAATCCCCACATCATCATGGTGAATGATCATTTTAATGTATTATTGAATTGGATTTTCTACTATTTATTTTTAGAAATAGGATTTCACTATGATTCTCACATTGGAATCAAATTCCTAGGCTCAAGTGAGCTTACCAACTAAGCCTCCAAGTAATTGGGAATAAAGGCATGTGCCACTGTGCCTGGATGGTTTGCCATTATGATATTTCATTGAGAATTTTTGTATCTATATTCATCAAGGAGAGTGGCCTGTAATTTTCTTTTCTTGTAATGTCTTTGTCTGACATTGGTATCAGGGTAATGCTGGCTTCATAAGTTGAGTTTGGTAGTATTTCTTCCTCTACAATTTGTTGGCAGAGTTTGAGAAAAATTGGTATTAGTTCTTTTTGAAATGTTTGGTAGTATTCAGCAGTGATGCCATCAGATATTGGGCTTTTTATAGGAAAATTTATTGCTGATTCAATCTCTTCACTCATTATTGATCTGTTCGGATTTTCTAATTTTTCATGATTAAGTCTAATAGTCTGTAATTGTCAAGGAATCTATCCATTTCTTCTAGATTATCCAATTTGCTGACATATAATTGTTCATAATAGTTTTTATCTGATAATAGTTTTTCATATTATGAAATAATTGTGATCCTTTCTATTTCTGTGGTCTCAGTGGTGATGTCTCCTCTCTCATTTCTGATTTTATTTATTTGAGGCGTCATTTTTTTTACTTGTCTAAAAAAAGTTTTTCAATTTTACCTTTTCAAAAAAGCAACTCTTAATTTTATTAGTCTTTTATATTATTTTTCTAGTTTCTTTTTGATTTATTTCTGCTGTGATCTATTATTTCCTTCCTTGTGTTAATTTTGAGCTCAGTTTATTCTTCTTTTTCTAGTTTTCTGGGTTCTTTATTTGATATTTTTCTTCTTCTTTCATGTAGGTGTTTATTACTATAAACTTTCCTTTTAGAACTGTTTTTGCTGTGTTTCATAAGTTTTAGTGTGTTGTGTTTCTGTTTTCATTAGTCTTAAGATATTTTTTAATTTCTTCATTGGCCCACTGGTTGTTCAGAAGTATGTTATTTAATTTCCATGTATTTGTGAATTTGCCCTAATTCCTCCTGTTATTAGTTTCTAGTTTTACACCATTGTGGTCAGAAAAGAGACTTGATATGATTTCAGTCTTCTTAAATTTGCTAAGACTTGTTTTGTGGCCTAACATATTATTTGTTCTGGAGCATGTTTCTTGTGTGCTTGAGAAGAATGTATACTATGTTTCTGCTGGGATGAAATGTTTTGCATATGTCTATTAGATCCATTTCATGTATTTTTTTATTTTTCTCTGGGTCATTTAAAGGACTTTAAGGTCCATTTGCTCTAAAATGTTATTCAAGTCCAGTGTCTCCTTATTAATTTTCTGTCTGGATGATCTGTCCATTTTTGAAAGTGGGGCATAGAAGGACCCTGCTATTATCACATTATAATCTCTTCCTTCATCCCCTTTAATATTTATTTAATATATTTAGGTGCTCTAATGTTTGGTGCATATATATTTACAATTATTATATCTCTTGATAATTTGACAACCTTATCATTATATAATGTTCTTTTCCTCTATCTTTAAAGTTTTGATTTAAAGTCTATTTTGTATAAGTATAGCTACACTTGCTTATTTTGGGTTTCCATTTCCATGCAGTATCTTTTTCCTTTCCTCCACTTTCAGTCTATGTGAGTCCTTAAAAATTGGGTGAGCATTTTTTAAGGAGCATATTATTGGGTCTTGCTTTTTGTTACTCCATTCAGTCACTCTATGTCTTTTTATTGGAGAATTTAATCTACTTACATTCAAGGTAATTATTAATAGGATAGAATTTACTACTGCCATTTTTTTCATTGTTTCTGGTTGTTTTGCAGATATTTTATTTCTTTATTTCTTTCTTGCTGTCTTCCTTTGTGGTTAGATGGCTTTCTATAGTAGTATGCAAATCTGTTTTTTTTTTTTTTTTGCTTTGATTTGTGCTTCTACTAAAGATTTTTGCATTGTGAGTTACCATGAGGCTTACCAAGAACATCTCATACTTATGACAGTCTATTTCAAGCTAATAACAATTTGCATACTTTTACTCCCCCATACACATTTTATGTACTTGGTATCAGAATTTACATCATTTTAGTTACATGTATCCATTGACAATTTCTTTTCATTATAGTTGTTGTTCATAATTGTGACTTTTAACCCTCATACTAGGGATAAAATTGGTTTACACATCTTCATTACATTTATAGCATATTCTGAATATGGCTTTGTATTACTTATATCATTAGGTGTTGTGCTTTTGTATTTTTTATGTTACTAATTAGCAGGCTTTGGTTTCAGCTTAATGAACTCTCTTCCTGTAATGCCGGTAAGGCAGGCCTAGTGATGATGAACTCCCTCACCTTTTGTTTCTCTGGGAAGTTTCTATTTCTCCTTCATTTCTAAAACACAGCTTTCCTAGATAAAGTATTCCTGATTGGCAGGGATTTTTCTTTCCTTTCAGTGCTTTGACTATATCGCTTCCTCCTGGCCTGCAAGGTTTCTGCTGAAAATCCGCTGATGGTCATATTAGAATTACTATGTATGTGATGTGTTGTCTCTTTCTGGTCTCAGAATTATTTTCTTTATCTGTGATTTTTGATAGTTTGATTACTATATATCTTGGTGAACTCTTCTTTGGGTTGACTTTGACTGGGGAACACTAAGCTTCCTGTACGCATATGTTGGCATCTATCCCCAGATTCGGGAACTTTGCAACCATTATTGCTTTAAATATGCTTTCAATTTTTCTCTCTTCTTCTCCTTCTGGAACTCTTTTGATGCAAAAGTTTGGTCTCTTGATGATATTACATAATTTCCATAGGTTTTCTTCATTCTTTTTCAATATTTTTTCTTTTTGCTCCTCTGATTGAATAATTTCAAATATTCTCTCTTTGGGCTCACTGATGCTTTCCTCTGCTTGATCAAGTATGCAGTTGAAGCTTTCTATCTAATTTTGCAGTTTAGACACTATACCTCATTACTAGAATTTCTCTTTGGTTTATTTTTAGCTTTTTCTATTTCATGTCAAACTTCTCATTTTGTGTGGGTATTGTTTTCTAAATTTTATTTAATTTTGTATTTATACATTTTTGTAGTTCACTGAACTTCTTTTAGAGGAATGTTCTGAATTCTTTGTCAGTGATTTCATAAATCTCCATTTCTATAAGGTCAATTTTTGTCAGTTTCTTTTGGCAGTGTCATGATTCTCTGATTCTTCATAATCCTTATTTCCTTGAATTGTTGTCTGCACATTTGAGGAGACAACCACCTCTTCTGACCTTTATAGGTATTCTTTGGCAGGGATGAACATTTGCTATTTAGTCTAGCTTGTAATTTTGGAAGGGCTATCTGGTGACAACCTCAAGCAGGCAGATCTTATCATGGGTTCGATAGTTAACTTTGCCACTACCTTTGTTCTGATGATGGGTGGTGCCACTGGCTATGTTTGCCATCTGGCGAGATCAATTATTTGGCTCTACTATCAGATGGAGCTGCTGTCTGGGTACTGGCCTCTCGTCTGGCCAGTCAGAAAATTTATTGCCTGGCTGGATGATTCAGGTTCCAAGTAGTAATCAGAGCCCTACAGGCTGGGATCTGTGATTCTGTGCAGTTGCTGCTTGGGGATGGACAGGACCAAAGACTATGTCCTTCGAAATTCATGATGGAGAATTTCCCCTCTGTGTGAGTGGAACCATAGGGTGAGGCTTTGACTGAACTGAGCTGCTGCTTACCCTCTCAGGCCAAGCAGGCCTAGCCCCTACATCTCTACAAAATGTGTGGATGTGGGTATCTCCCTGCCTGGGCAAAGGCACTGGGTGGGCCTTTTGGCTGAGCTGAGCCACATTTTAGACAACTGGGTTAAGCAGGTCTGTCCCCTATATTTCTCTGAAATGTGCAGAGGTCTGTGTCTCCTACCTGGGCAGAGACATTGGGATGGGTTCTGAGGCTGAGCTTGGAGACTGGACATCTATAATCTCAATCCTGGTTGAACATAGTATCATGCTTCTGAAAATGACCAGCTCAGCTTTGCAGGTGGACTATACAGTTGGCTGGTATCTCTGAATGGGTTCCATCACTGGAAGAAACACAGAGTTACCACCAAGATTCACATGCTTGTCACTGTGAGCGTTTTATCCTTTTTTTGTTGCCACTTGACCCCAGCTGGTCTAGCCAAGCCATTCCTCCCAGTGTTCTCCATGAGCTAAGACTACCTTTGGCTTCCTGAAAAGTATTTCAGAAGTCTTGGGAAGCTATATGACTCCCTCTGATTCTCTTTTCCCCCTGTAAAAATCGTGGGCCCTGGAGAATCCTCTCCATCTGGCATTGTGCTAATTTAAGGGAAGGAATGAAATGGCATGATCCAATTGAGACCATTCTTCTTACTCTTCCAATTTGGTTTTCATCCAGTTCCGTGAACTACACAGATGTCCCAGACTTGTTTCCACATATTGGGGTTTTTAAAATATGTTCTGATCTGTAGATGGTTGATGGTTGAACATTCTGTGAAGGGAGAAGAAGCCTGAGACTTCCTATTCCACCATTTTACTCTATTCTGAGTTTTAGTAGAACTAAAAAATTGCCCCCTCTTTATTAACTAAATACATTTACACTTCCTCCGTACACTCACCATCACTATCAATGTTTTAATTTTGGGAAAAATGTAGATAAAAAATGTTTTGCTATTGTTTTAGTTCCTATTTCCCTAATCATAAGTGTTGGGAATAAGGATGAGCTTATTTTTGCACATTTATGAATTGCCTTCATAGAATTTGACCATTCTCATTTTGAGTAATTTTTCTTTTTCTGACTTACTTGTAGTATGACACTGATTCTTTATCTATTAATTAGGCTGCAGATAGTTTCTTTCACTTGTTCATTTCTCTTTTCACATTCTTTTTAGCGTCTATTTTCTTACAAATGTTTTAATATTAATTTTAAGAGAAAAAGAAGATAAATATTATACTTTTCTCATTTTTATCTTCATATAATTCACCAAGATTAAAATGGCAGTAAACGTATGTTCATCGGTAGCAATTATTTTATTTTCAATGACTCAAAATATTTATTTCACTTCTTCATTTGTCCTTTGTCTTTGCTTAAGGCATCTGTATTTTTTATAAAGGGTTTAATGTTAATTTTATCAAGGATTCGGTATGAAAATAAATACTACAATTCTATCATTTTCATCTTCGAATAATTCACCAGATTGAAATGATAATAAATGTATGTTTGTCGTGTTATTTTAGTTTCAATGAATCAAATACTATTCTTGTTCACCACTTCACCCTTATTTTCTAGGTCTTTCAAAAAATACTGTCTTTATGGCTGGTAAAATTTGACTAAAGAAAGGACATAGCTTATTGTAAAAATCTGGACCTTTGGAGAAATTTTTCCTTTGTGTGTGTATGTGAGTGTGTATATATACACACACACATACTTACAGGGCATTGTCGGGGGGGGGGGTTCCCATACAACTGTTGAGAGAATAGGTTAAGGTGGGCACTAAATGGGTCATTTTGTAATAAATATCGTGTGTTAGCCATCAGATGACTAACAGATGAAATGGAATCACAATATACCCAACTCTTATCAGTTTGTTATCTTCTTTTGGAATTAATTCTACATATAAGGGAAAAGATAGTTGGAAAAGAAATTCTGAGAAGTTAAGTAGCCCATTTTTAAGATATTAGAAAACTTCTGTTAAAAGGAGGGACAACTTTTTAGGATAACTTTAGATGTAAGGAATAGTCCTACCTTCTAGGTCATAGAGCTCTTCAGAAAGATCAAATGCAGAAATAATTTTCATATGGCTGATTTCTTTCTCTAGGTGCTGAGGTAACTGAAGAATTATCCCTGAAGCTGCCACCAAATATTGTAGAAGGATCTGCCAGAGCCTCTGTCTCAGTTGTGGGTGAGTCTCTAGCCCTTAGTGGATTTGGCATTAATAGCTTCTAATGTATTTATTTCCACACATATTTACTAAAATAACAACTATAACTTTAGCTTCTTTTTTCTTCCTTCTTTGGGCTTGTTTATTGTTTCCAATCACATCTCTCTCCCTGGAGGTCTCACCCTTCCTAAAATTCCTCATTTTTTTAGTTTGACTAGTTATTTATTCTTAATGATTCTGGTAGATTATAATCTCTAAACTTTATGACTTCCTATCTCTCCCATTCCTCAGGAGACATATTAGGCTCTGCCATGCAAAACACACAAAATCTCCTCCAGATGCCCTATGGCTGTGGAGAACAGAATATGGCCCTCTTTGCTCCCAACATCTATGTTCTGGATTATCTAAATGAAACACAGCAGCTGACTGCAGATATCAAGTCCAAGGCCATTGGTTATCTCAACACTGGTGAGTGACTGAACCAGTCAGTGGAAACTTCACGTTGTTATTTCTACTGGATTTCTCAAGAGGCTTCAGTTACTTATCAATACTATAATACATTAGCTTATCATTATGATAGCTACTATGATAAGAGTACTACGGTACTTAACTTCATGGAAACTATTCACTCTCCAACCTCCAATAAAATGTTTAAGACTTGGAACTTTCTAATATATAACAACAAATTTAGAAAGGTCATAAGAAAATCCGACATATTTTAGTATTTTCTCTGGCCTCGGCATGAACATTAATCTGTCATGTTGTTTCATGAACCTTCCACTCCAGGTTATCAGAGACAGTTGAACTACAAGCACCATGATGGCTCCTACAGCACCTTTGGGGAGCAACATGGCAGGAGCCAGGGCAACACCTGGTAAGGAAAGAATACTTTTTTGAGCTATTCGTGTGCTAGCTCTTTCACATATATTATCACTATTATATTCACAGCAACCCTAACCAACATGCATTATTAAACCTATAGTTGGTTATATTCGATAAATACACCAAGATTAGCAAGGTAACAAGCAGAAAAGCTGATATACAAATGCATATGTGTTAGACTTATTCCCAAAATTGATCTTGTTAATAGTATACCAAAGCATTCTTTCCAAAATAGCTACTCTTTCTAAAACAGCTCTCATAACCATGAGTTTTTTAAATGATGTGGTCAGTGAACATACCACATAATTTCCAGATAAATCATGTTAACTTCAGTTTATATTATGTCTTATACATCATACTTACCTTGACTTAGAATAAATTCATTAATAGGAAGAAATTATTGGGAAGACAATAATATAAAACATTATTTCTAAAAATAGTAGTGGCAGCGCAATAGTAGAAGAAAGCTTGCATACAAGGGCTACACTTGAGAAGATTCTGTCATCTACTAAAAGAAATCTCTAAAGGAAAGACTGATTTAAAGACTTTCTGAAATAATTAAGAAAAATAAGGAAATTAAAAGTACTTAGACTTCCTATAGCAAAGGGAATGTGAGTGATCAGGGAAATACCAGATCTAGCAGATTAATCAAAGAGTTAAGAAGATAGAAGCTCTAAGTACATGAGAATTCCTGTTAGATAACTCGCAGCAATGTAAGAAGTGTCTTATGAAGCCTGTTGCTGTGAAGTGGCTATAGAACCATTCTAACAACATAAATATCTTCACCACTTCCTCCCCTCTCAGGCTCACAGCCTTTGTACTGAAGACTTTTGCCCAAGCTCGAAACCACATCTTCATCTACGAAGCACACATCACCCAGGCCCTCACCTGGCTCTCCCAGAAGCAGAAGGACAATGGCTGTTTCAGGAGCTCTGGGTCACTGTTCAACAATGCCATGAAGGTGAACTGTTCTGGAGCTAGTTTTGATTTGTCCATTATGATATCTACAAGGATGAGGAGAGAAAAGAATAATGCAGAAATTCTTTATTCTTATTATTATATTACTTTATTTTAGCATATTATGGGGGTACAAGTGTTGAGGTTACTTATATTGCCCATGCCCCCACACCCCCCTCGAGTAACAGCTTCAAGCATGTCCATCCCCCAAACGTTACATTTCTTACTCATTGTGGTTGTATATACCCGTCCCTTCCTTCCCCCTCCCACCCTCCCGATACCCAATAAATTTTACTCCTATATGTCCACTTAGGTGTTGATCCGTTAATACCAATTTCCTGGTGAGTACATGTGGTGCTGGTTTTTCCATTCTTGAGATACTTCACTTAGTAGAATGGGTTCCAGCTGTATCCAGGAAAATACAAGAGGTGATATATCACCGTTGTTTCTTAAAGCTGAGTAGTACTCCATGGTGTACATATACCACATTTTATTAATCCACTCGTGAATTGATGGGCACTTGGGTTGTTTCCATAGCTTTCCAATTGTGAATTGTGCTGCTATAAACATTCGAGTACAGGTATCTTTTTCATAAAGTGACTTTTGATCTTTTGGGTAGATGGAATTGCTGGATCAAATGGTAGATCTGCTTGTATCGCTTTGAGGTATCTCCATATTGCTTTCCACACAGGTTGAACTGGTTTGCAGTCCCACCAGCAGTGTAGGAGTGTTCCTCTCTCTCCGCATCCATGTCAGCATTGTTGTTTGGGGATAAAGGCCAATTCTCACTGGAGTTAAGTGATATCTCATTTTGGTTTTGTTCGCATTTCTCTGATGATTAGAGATGTTGAACATTTTTTCTTATGTTTGTTGGCCATTATTCTGTCTTCTTTTGTGCAGTTTCTATTCGTGTCCTTTGCCCATTTTTGATAGGGTTGTTTGATTTTTTTCTTGCTGATTTTCCTGAGTTCTAAATAGATTCTAGTTATCAGCCCATTATCAGATGTGTAGGTTGCAAAAATTTTCTCCCATTCTGTGAGTTGTCTGTTTGCTCTCTTGACAGTTTCTTTGATTGTGCAGAAGCTTTTTAATTTCATTAAGTCCCATTTGTTTATTATTGTTGCTGTTGTGAATTGCCTTTGGGGTCTTCTTCATAAATTCTTTGCCTAGGCCAATGTCCTTGCAGGTTAGATGTGTTTCCTGAAGGCAGCAGATACTTGGCTTGTGTTTTTTATCCATTCGGCCAGCCTATGTCTCTTGAGTGGGGAGTTCAAGCCATTCACATTTACTGAGATAACTGGTAGGTGGGGAAGATTTCTGTTCAGTTGCTTTGTTTTCTCTCTTGAGCCATTGTAGTGTCTGGGTTTTGATCTTTAGCTTTGAGTAGATTTACATTCGTGAGTGTTTATTGTGCTGATCCATGGATAATACTGTTTTGAGTACTTCTTTTAGGGCTGGTCTTGTCTTGGTGAATTCCCTCAGTGTTTACTTATCTGAGAATGTCTTGATTTCTTCTTCATATATGAAGCTTAGTTTTGCAGGGAATAAGATTCTAGGCTGGGCATTGTTTTTTTTTCAGAAGAGTGAGAATGGGGCCCCAGTCTCTCCTTGCTTGTAAAGTCTCAGTAGAGAAGTCCAGTGTTATTCAAATTGGCTTTTCCTTGTATGTGACTTGCTTCTTTTGTCTTACAGCTCTTAGAAGGGCCTCTTTAGTTGATATTTTGGTCAGTCTGATGACTGCATGTCATGACGTCTTCCTGTTTGCATTGAGTCTCCCAGGGGTCCTCTGAGCTTCTTGAACTCGTATATCGAGATTTTGACCAAGGCCTTGAAATTTTCCTCTATTATATCTTCAAATAGCTTGTCCAACCCTTGAGTGTTGTCTTCTTCCCCTTCTAGCTACCCGATGACCCTCACATTAGGTTTCCTCATATAATACCGTATCTCTTGTAGGCTTTGCTCTTTTCTCTTGTTTCTCTGCTCTATCTCTGTGACTGATTTCTTTAATTGGAAGGTGTTATCTTCAATCTCTGAGATTCTTTCTTCTGTTTGATCTACCCTGTTATTGAGGCTTTCCACTGAATTTTGTAGTTCCCTGAATTAATTCTTCATTTCCAGAAGTTCAGTAAAACTTTTCTTCATTGTATCGATTTCTTTAGTGAACTTTTGTTCCAGGTCCTGGAGGCTTTTTGTGGTTTCTCTGTGTTGGCTATTGAGTTGTCCTTGCAGGTCGTTGAATTTTCTTATGATCCACATTCGGAATTCCTCTTCTGTCATTTTGGTTGCATGATTTTGGTTGGTGTCCGTTTCTAAGGGGCTGGTGCTCCTCTTTGGGGGTGTGGTTTCCATTTGGTTCTTCATATTTCCGCAGTTTCTTTCTGATTTCTTCTCATGTTGATCAGTTGTTGCTTCTTTCCTTTAGGTTTTTGTTTGGGTATTCACATGCCTTGTTTAGTTTGTGAGCCGGTAGGTGGTGTCTGTAGGTGAAGTCTGACCACTTCCTGTATAATGAGTCAGTAGGTGCCGGGAAGAGGGTGTGCAGGGTGTCTTCCTTGTCAGTACATAGCACTTGCTTGGAGGAACAGGCTATGCTGTTGTTTCTGTGACCTGTGACCAGCTCTTGTTCCTCTGGAGGGGCACTCTAGTGCCTCAGGTGGTCGGTGTGGCCCTGTGACTTCCTTTTTTCCCTCTCGGTGAGGGCTGCTCTGGGAGTGAGTCTGGACAGAGCTGGGTTGGGTAAGTCTGCCCTCAGGCACCACCAATGCTATTAGTAGGGATCAAAGTTCTGTTTTCTGCTTCCAGGAAAAGCTGCCAAGGAGGGGCTGGAATGGCCCCACTCAGTCAGAGTCTGCATGTGAGGGTGGGGCTGTCTGAGACCTGCCATCTGGAGCGGGCCTCACTTCTTTCCACCCTCCCCAACTCCGCAGCTACTCCTGGGTCTCTGCCAGCAGGCCTGACCTCACTCCACCGGGCCTCCCCTGGCTGTGATGCTAGCCAGGAGGTTCCCTGCACAGGAACGCCACCTAGGCTGGGTGCACAGCCTCCTTTTGGGGGGAGGGTTACCCTCTAGGATGCTGATCTGCCTCTGAAGGCACACACACCTCAGTAGGCTGTTCGCATATATCCCTACTGTGCCCTGGGCAATGCAAGACCTGAGTGCAAGGGATCTGGTCTGCAGGTCTGACCTCTGGGTCCCAGAGTTCAAATTATATCCCCACAAGGGAAAGGATTGCCGGTCCCAATTCACCCATGGGGAGCCGAAGCTAGGTCTATGTCTCTCAGCCTCAGGGTCTGCCCCATTCTCCTGGGATCACCGTGCCAGCAGCTCATGGGAGGGCTGGCAGATGGGGAGCTCACCATCTGTGTTCCCCTCAGTCAGCTGTAGGGCCCCAAAAGGGAAGGTCCCATTCCCTGGAGGTGCCTCTGGCTGGTGGCTATACTGTCTCTCTCGGCAGCCTCGGACATGGTCGGGGTAGGGGAGAATGAGGCAATATGGCCCCTGCAGTGGGGCATGGGTCTGTGTACAGGGAAGTGCCCTGTGGGAGTTGGGAGCCTGGTGCCACGTCCGCTACAGGCTTATTGCTCACTGGTGCTGGCCGTCACTGGGCTGGTGTCCGCTGGCCTTTCCACCCACTAGGGTGCCCACCAGTAGTCCAAGATGCAAGGGAGGGGAGAGTTCATCCAGGCTGCTCCGGAGGTCTCTGCTTCCAGTTCTCCTCCGCAACCTCCTCCTGTGGAGTCTCCTGTGGTCTCAGGTACCCCTCCTTCTGACCCTCATCCGATGTATTCTCGTCTTCTTGCTTCTTTCTTCTAATTTCTGCTAGAATCTTCTTTTCTGAAGAGACACTCTGTCTGGCGATGTTTCTTGTCCACCATCTTGATTCGGATCCCAATGCAGAAATTCATAAAAGATGGTATCAGGGAAAAATAAAACCTGTGGCTAGCACCAAGAAAGAGAGGATAGAACTTAGGTTGGTTATATCTTACCCCACAGGAATGGATGTGTGTAGGGATAAATTGCATGACACAGCAGATGGAAAGAGCTGATCAAGAGCATTCTCAGAAGAAGAATTACTCAAATCTCCTCCTCTCGTGTTTACAGGGAGGAGTAGAAGACGAAGCGACCCTCTCCGCCTATGTTTCAATTGCTCTTCTGGAGATTCCTCTCCCAGTCACTGTAGGTACTACCTCATGCCTCCACTGAAGGTAGTTCTGGATCCAATGAAACCACTTACCTGCTCTCTGAACTACTGTCCTACTAAAAGAAATGTCAGATTTCCTTCTATGCAATGCTGATGCTTCCCAGATGGATAGAGAATTTTGTCAGTCCATTAGGAAAGGTTTCTTAGTGATGCCCCAGGCTTTTTCTTGACCCTCACAAAAAAAATCCTAAAGTTATGCCTTTTGAATAGAAAAATAACAGGTAAAAATACTATTCTCTCTATCATAAGAATGAGGAATAGATAGGAAAAATGCATTTGAAAACTTCTGTGTGTTTACCTGGGAATGCCAGCACCCTGTTCACTCGCTTCTTGTGGTCCTTTCACAGCATCCTGTTGTCCGCAATGCCCTGTCCTGCCTGGAGACAGCCTGGAAGTCAGCAAAGGAAGGAGCCCGTGGCAGCCACGTCTACACCAAGGCACTACTGGCCTATGCTTTTGCCCTGGCAGGTAACCAGGACAAGAGGGAAGAAGTACTCAAGTCCCTTCATGAGGAATCTGTGAAGAAAGGTGAGAGCAAACCTGAGATCCTTCTTCTGTCCCACATTCTCTGCATCAAGAACTACACTGTGAAAACCCTCTACTGCTACTTTCTGTGATCCCTGTCCCCTCTCTTCTTTTAACTATGCCATATATATTTTGTCTGTATCATACTTTTATGAAATTGAATTCAATTTTTATACAATTTAATCAAATCATACATCCAAATATAAGACACAGTACAGTTCTTCTCAAGTTACAATGGGGTCACATCCCAATAAATCCATGGTGAAATCAAAACATCGTTAAATCAAACGATTGTTAATTTGGGGACCATCTGCATGCGTAGTAGTGGGAAGCTCAGCCTCTGGAGACTAGCTCCAGAATGTACCACTTGTGTGACCTTGGGCAAGTCATTAACTTGTCTGTGTTTTAGTTCCTGCATCAGTAAAATGGGGATAATAGTATGTACTTCATAGTGGTTTTGTGTGTATTAAATAAGTTAGCATATATGAAACAGTATAATATATGTTGCTTAGTTAATGAAAGTATGAGCTATTATTACTAAAATATCTATTCTTAATATGCACCCAACCGTATGGTACATCATATCATCTTAAACATAAGGAAAAATTGATGGAGGTAGCCCCATGAATAAATTCTGGTATTTTAAGTTCATTGAAAAAAACCAATAATGTTGGCCAATCTATTCATATTCGCACACTACTTCTACATATGCCATGGTCTATACAAAGGAATGAACAAAAAAATAAAATGCAAATGATAAGATGTCCAATAAAATACATTCAACATTTCTCTTTTGAAAGTGCCATCAATAGTTTTTAAAATTTATTTGGAATATTTCAGTTACACAAAAAAGGCATAAAGAATAATTAGAAAAAACATATATGACTCCTTCCCAGCTTAAAAAATAAAATATTAATATCACCAATGCAGGAAAATTCTCCCATGTACCTCTTCCACTCACAGAGGTAATCATTATCATGAATTTGGCATTATAACTTCCATAGATTTCTTTGTGTTTTTGCTGCATATGTATCCCTAAGTAATATTCATATTTTTAGATTGTTTTCATCTTTAGATAAGCAATATCACACTTTTGGATATTTCAGAAGCTTCATTTTTTGTTTATTTGTTTGCCTTTTATTTTTTAAGTTCAACATTATGTTAATGAAGTCCCTTGTATGCATGCCTGTAGTAGCTCTAGTTATTAATTTACACTGCTGCATATTATATTACAGTATAAAAATAGATCATACTTCACATACTAAGTCTCTCTTCATGGATCTTTTCTTCTTATTTTTTGCTGTTGCAAACAGTGCTGCAATAAATACTCATGTGCCTGTCTCCTTGTGAGTTTCCCCAAGTTATTCAACAAGTAAGGTGACTGATTAGTGGCTAAGCACATCTTCCCCTTTGCTGAATATTGACACACAGCTCTGCAACGAGCAACTGAAATCCCACAGCATGTGCATTGGTTTCCATTGTTTCATATCCATGTCAGCCTTTGGCATTTCAAGAATTATTTTATTTTTTCCAATCTATTAATAAGTGTAAATTCTATTGTTTCATGTGATCTGTGATCCCCACAAGAAATCTCTAAGGAAAGGCTTCATAAGAAATCTAACAAATTCCAGATAAGTTCTAGAAAACATCAGAAATAGGAAAATAGCCACAGCCAGTGAGAGAACTTGCTCTGCTATTTCTTTCTCCCACCAACCCAACTACAGCAATTATTTGAAAACACAGGTGGGTATAGGCCTCTGATCCAGCGTCATACCTGTCTTAGCCGGGCTGAAACACACCGAGTTCATATTTACATCAAAGGAAGAGTGTTATTAACATATAAAGTTGAAGAGATTGCCATTGGAATGCGGCCCTCACTTCAGCACTGGCTTGGGTACTTTTGCTGTGAATTAAGCATGAATATGGGTCACTTACGAATATCTCTTTCTCACACCTAGACGAGTCAGTCCATTGGGAGCGGCCTGAGAAACCCAGGCCTCAGGCGAGGTATTTTGAGGCCCAGGCTCCCTCTGCTGAGGTGGAGATGACGTCCTACGTGCTCCTCGCTCACCTCACGGCGCAGCCAGCCCCCACCTCGGAGGACCTTGCTTCTGCAACGCGCATTGTGAAGTGGATCACAAAGCAACAGAATTCCCAGGGCGGTTTCTCCTCCACCCAGGTCGGTGATTTGCCAGAACCTTTTACTTCAGGAACCAAAAGGTTTGAGCAAGACAAATACGTACAAGATGAACAATGAAGGTGACAATAATTTGAAATGAAGAGGTGTTTAGCATTCAAGGATAATGAGAAATAGAGAAAATGAAAGTCAAAGAGGGCTAAAAGAAAATCCTCAGAATTCCAGCACCCCAGAATTCAATGTCGTTATCAGTCTCCCGTCTCTAGTAACAGCTCTACCTCCCTAAAGCAGTACCGGGACACCAGCAGAATGAAGGGAACATCTTCTACCATTCTTCTGGAAGTTCTAAGGGTCTCTTTCAAACTGCTCAGTGGAGCTACCCAAAATCCAACAATCTCTCCTTGTAAATCTCTCCACGTAAATCTCTCCACTCTTAGGTCCCCTTTAATGGGTTTCTTTTAAAGCTGACACATTTTGTGCTTCTCTTGTCCCACTCTTGACACACAAACAAATTTGTTCATCAGAAGCATAAAGAACTGTCTTTGTTTATTCAACCTCCTAAGCCTAACTATATAATCGTATATCTAAACAATCCATCAATAAATGTTTGGCAGGAATTCAAAGATTTAGGTGTTAGCATATTCATGCTAACAGAGAAGAGACTCTGACAAAATGATCTCCCATCCTTTTTATTTTGTAAACTCTTATTTTTCCATACTAATTAAAAAAGACTAAATAATTCTGTTAAAACAGTTATCATTCATTTCTGAGGAATCTATTCCTTGAAGGATGTCATCCAGGTTGACTGTTGATGAATATTGAGAATATGGCACACCAAGGGGATCCACTGGGCAAAGTAAATAGTCCAACAAAAACGGGAAAGCCAAAAAATTAACAAAAGGAAACCCAGATAAAAATGTCACTAAATCAAGAAAATAGTTGTAATATTCATCTTTTATTTCCTTGAAGAAACTGAAGCATGACCTTGATCATGGCTACATGGAGCCCTAGCTTCCCACAGGGCACTGACCTCAGCAGCAGAGCAGGGTTTCACCTGGGGAGAGATGCAGACTGCACTGTGGATGGGTGGTGGCAGACATGACCATAATTGTGAGGAAAGACATCTTAGGCCAATAGCTGATGCCAATAGATGATTTCCATTCACATATATTTCCATATTCCATATCCATATATTTATAGAGAGAAAGCAATCGATTCTCTGACAACTAAAAATAAATGTGGGCCGGGCGCGGTGGCTCATGCCTGTAATCCTAGCACTCTGGGAGGCCGAGGCAGGTGGATTGCTCAAAGTCACGAGTTCAAAACCAGCCTGAGAAAGAGCAAGACCCCGTCTCTACCATAAATAGAAAGAAATTAATTGGCCAACTAATATATATATAGAAAAAATTAGCCGGGCATGGTGGTGCATACCTGTAGACCTAGCTACTCAGGAGGCTGAGGCAGGAGGATTGCTTGAGCCCAGGAGTTTGAGGTTGCTGTGATTTAGGCTGACGCCACAGCACTCGCTCTAGCCTGGGCAACAAAGTGAGACTCTGTCTCAAAAAATAAATAAATAAATAAATAAATAAATAAATAAATGTCTAGGGCATATAATCTAAGGTAGATATGTGAACGTTACAGTTCTGTCATCTCTCCAAAGATTATAATCAATCTTCAAATTAGAGCTCCAATATTTAAGTAGTGAGGGACATAGGAAATCAAAGCCCCTTTGTGACAGCTCATGTGTGCCTTTGGAAAGTATCTCAGCCCTCAAGGGTTACATACCTAAAAGTGGGTTCTCTCATTCATCTCTTCCAGGACACAGTGGTAGCTCTCCATGCTTTGTCTAAATATGGAGCAGCTACTTTTACCAGGACTGGCAAGGCTGTACAGGTGACAGTCCAGTCTTCGGAGGCATTTTCCACCAAATTCCAAGTGGATAATACCAACCGCCTGGTACTACAGCAGGTCTCATTGCCAGAGCTGCCAGGGGAATATAGCACAAGAGTGACCGGAGAAGCCTGTGTCTACCTCCAGGTAAGACTTTTGGGCAGATGAGGACAGAGAGCAGATGGGGACAGTGCCTGTTCTCACCAATATGCCCTACTTTGGCAAACAATGGGGCAAGTTAGAGAAAGACCTAGGAAACTTGAGAGGAATTTTGGGGAAGGGCAAGAAATAGACTGTTTTTAATGTTCCACAGACATCCTTGAAATTCAATATTGTCCCAGAAAAGGAAGAATTCCCATTTGCTTTAGAGGTACAGACTCTACCCCAAACTTGTGATGGACACAAAGCCCACACCAGCTTCCAGATCTCCCTGAATGTCAGGTAAGACCTTCTGATTGTATCACCTAATTCTGGGAATAACAACCAATCTTCTTACTGGAACTCCTCATTAAGTAAAGCAGTCCAACAGTAAATGTTTACACTACATTTGTTGAAAAAGCAATGTATTCTCTTAACTTGGTATAATAGAATTTCTCAGTGATGTGGTTTACACTTTCCATCTTCTGCCTCCAGGACCTATTATAGTCCAACTTCATTATTTAAAGGTAATGAATCGGCTGGGAACAATGGCTCACGCCTGTAATCCTAGCACTCTGGGAGGCCGAGGGGGGTGGATGTCTCAAGGTCAGGAGTTCAAAAACAGCCTGAGCAAGCGTGAGAGCCCATCTCTACCAAAAAATAGAAAGAAATTAATTGACCAACTAAAAATATATAGAAAAAATTAGCCGGGCATAGTGGTGCATGCCTGTAGTCCCAGCTACTCGGGCGGCTGAGGCAGGAGGATTGCTTGAGCTCAGGAGTTTGAGGTTGCTGTGAGCTAGGCTGACGCTATGGCACTCTAGCCCAGGCAATGGAGTGAAACTCTGTCTCAAGAAAAAATAATAATAAAGATAATGAGTCCCCCCAGTAATAATTAAATAAAGAATATTACCCTATGCCTCTGACCTGAATTCCTTCTAATGTCATGAAATCCCATATTATTCGTGATTTATTCAGAATAGAGATCAAGAACTCTTATAAGTGTGAATAGAAGAAAGTGGTAACTCTTTAGTTAGAATTCCTATTGGCAATAAATAAATCTCAGGTTATATATAATATAATCAATTTGGGGTGGAAATACATATATATGCACCAATATTCAAATAGCTACAGGGCTTACGCAAAAGTATCTGTCTACAAGAATAACTTGGTTAGGGATACTATTCAGGAACAACATTAGGATACAGTTTATGTAATAAATAACTGGCACAGATAAGAATCTCAAGCTCATGCAGCACTTGTAGAGTCAGCCCCATGCACTTGAAAATCTGATTCACAGGGTCTAGAGTACAGCCTGGTCTCCGTGGCTTGAACAGTCTCCCTAAAAATTCTATACACAGTTGGTTTACCAAACCACTAGGGTAGGATATTTGGGAAGAATTAAGTGTACCTTTTAGAGCCATCGAGTGCTTAGTGTAGACAGAAACAAAGAGGATATTTAATAACACAGAAACCCTAATTCCTTCCTCCCCTGGATATTCAGTTACACTGGCAGCCGTCCTGCCTCCAACATGGCGATTGCTGATGTGAAGATGGTATCTGGCTTCATTCCCCTGAAACCAACAGTGAAAATGGTAGGTTTATTATAAGTCTAGAATCTCCTATTTTTTTAATGTTTTGTGTATCCCCAGACTAAAACAATACAAATATTAAAATACTATTAAATCATCCTCTATCAAAGACTTATACGTTCTTCAAACTCAGAAATGTAATTTAGCATGTTTGTATGATTGCCTACCATGTGCACAGAACTCTCTAGGAGCCATGAGTACTAGGGGAAAAAGTCAGTAGGTTCCTGCTTTCATGGAGCTTAGAATCTCATTAGAGATTCTAAGATAAAGCATATGAACATGAATAAGATAAGCATATGAACATGAACCAGTGAAAATTCTTGGTTGACGTAACTATAAGTATTACACAAGTTAAGAAAAAAAATGAGATGACTCTAAGTTAGAGCAAGAAAAGAAGAAAGAAAACTCCTTCATGAAGGAATAGAATGTGAATTGAATCTTGAAATATGAGTAATTCCCAAGTTTCAGATATTTAGTTCCTTTTTCTTCAGAGAAATCAACTTTACACATAGATCATGTGTCATACTAACATTCAACTCTTTATCCAAATTACCTTTCATTTCTAATTATACTGCATCTTTACTTACAAAAAAGTGCTCAAAACAATTCTACCATTAGGCTTATTTTGGCAATAAAAAATCCTTTCTCTCTGGATACTGCAGGTGTTTCATCTATTTCTTGACATTTGTGATGTCTTAATTTTCCTCAGCTTGAAAGATCTAACCATGTGAGCCGGACAGAAGTTAGCAACGACCACGTCTTGATTTACCTGGATAAGGTGAGAGCCCTGCCCATCTAACTGCAAAAAAATATAGATAAGAATCTCTCTTATGGGAGCATCTGAGAGTGAGCGAATGCCTTTTAGAAACATCGCTTCCATGCTAGAAATTTGAGAATTCTAATATTAATTCCAGTGAATGTTCTCCTTTCATTAATTCATATTTTACCTGGGATTATGAGCAGAAATGGCTAATTGTAATAATGGGATGGGAATATTTCTAGGACTCTATATGCAAGCAATTCTCCACAGAGTGTGTTATATCTGCAAGTTATTTTGAAAATGCTGAGTAATGTAGGGAAGTAACCATTGAGATTGGTCAATTATTCTACTAACATCCCATCAACAATATAAAAGGGGAAAGCGCTGCCAGTATCCTCAAAGGCTTGGGTCATGAAACAATAAGACCAGTCCACCAATAAACAATCTGGCTTTATAGATATGTGTGGTAGCATGGTATATTCATGCATATATTAATGGGAATTATAGTTTATAAATTTTATAAAATTTAAACAAGGCTACAATGATCAAACTCTTAGATACCTCTGTGAGTCTACACAAATATTTCTGCAAGACAAAGGGTGAAACTGTACCAATGCTCTGGATATTTAAAAATGGACATAGCTAGTGAACCAATAAAAATCATATATCATTTATAAATAGAGGTATGTGCTGGCATTGATGGAGGTATATGAGTTATGTTAGTTATTTAAGAAATACACTCAGGAGGCTGAAGCAAGAGGATTGCTTGAGCCTGGGAGTTTGAGACCAACCTAGACAACACAGTGAGGCCCTGTTTCTAAAAGAAGTAAAAGAAAAGAAATATAAATAATTTGGAGAATTTCTCATCCACTCTGAGGGATTTCTGCACAATTTAAGGATCCTGTAGTGTGCTGTTGGTTGATAAAGTCTTTTCCCCAAATGTAGATAAATAGTTGAACTTATTCAAGGAGAAAAGAAAGCTCCCTAGAAGGTCATTTAATTCCCTTTTGCTTTCTAGGTGTCAAATAAGACACTGAGCTTTTCCTTCACGGTTCTACAAGACATTCCAATACGAGATCTGAAACCAGCCATAGTGAAAGTCTACGATTACTATGAGACAGGTGAGTGTGAGTGGTTTTCACATTAAAAAGTAAATCCCTAATCACAAAAATTTAGATCTGAGAGATGTGTTGGGGCAATTTATTACATTAAATGCCCTTATCATTTCATTGTGTCTCCATCAAGTTGGATTCTCCTCTTTTTGTTGTCTATGTATACATTTTAGAAACTTTCCACATTATAAGTATATCAACTACTAATACAAAACAAGTGTAGAATTTTTAGCTCTCTGTTCATCAGATAAAACAACATTAGAACCATATAAGATTTAATTAAGTAGAATATCTGAAGTGTCCTTCAGGAGTTTGGGGTAAAAGAAAATATACTATATTTGAAAGGATAGTATAAGGCAGCAAGCAATGCATCCAATGAACAGGCTGACATTTCTGACACAACACGGTGCTTCCTACAGTAAAGATTCCTTCATTGACCTGTATCCGACAGATGTTTGCTTTCCCTATCACTTCAGGTAATGCTTTTTATTTGTTTCAGATGAGTTTGCAATTGCTGAGTACAATGCTCCTTGTGGCAAAGGTAAGCAATGCACGCTCCCTCAAAACACAGAATTCCTTTGGCTTGTCCCTCAAGTCTCCTTCATAAAATTGTGGCTAAATATTTTTCAGAGAGGTTGTATTCTCCACACAGCATATTGTTATAAATAAACACATTTATAGAAAAGGGCCACTAACTGTGTCAAACTTCAAGCAGTTCATAGGATTGCATACTGGGCAATCATCTGTAATAGGTGTCATTTTCCACTGCTCCGATTGGGTTTCCTTAGGCACTGTGCTACCCAGATCTAAGGGAAGGAATATTCTCTGCTCATGGAAACTGATGTTCCTCTTAATTTTCTTTCCTTTCCACGACCACAGATCAAGGAAATGTTTGAAGACCACATGAATGAAAAGTGCTTTGCTAGAGTTTCTGTTCTCAGTACTCCACAGAAGGCAAGTGGGTTGTGTGTGTGTGTGTGTGTGTTGGTTTGGTTTTTTAATCTCCAAAGAGCTGATGAATAAACTTTTCTCTGGTCAATCTGTATCACTGTTTCTTCATTCATTCAATAAACATTTCCATATGATTCCCAATAGAATCCTGAGATAAAAATCAATAGCAATCAAGGGCTGAAGGACTTAGGAATGTGAGAAATATTATAATGATGGTGGTCTGAGCAGGCTTTGTGCAGGGGTTGCAGGGAAAAGAAGAAAGTATAGGGTTACGTACTAGGAGAGTGTAAAGCAGGCGTCCTCAAACTATGGCCCATGGGCCACATGCGGACTGTGGAGACATTTATCTGGCTTGCTGGGTGTTTTTGCCACCGCTGCCTGTCCAGCTTAGCAGCAGACTCATCCTGGCCCTACAGTGCGCATGTGTGGAATATGCGCCGCACTCTCCAAGGGCCCTCTTGTTTAAAAAGTTTTAGGGCCCCTGGTTAAAGTGTTTGGTTATGCGAATACCCTAAGAAAAAGTCAAAGAGTAGATTTTTGTGAAAAAACAGAAGACATACGACCAGAAAAGACTTTTCATATTAAAAAGAAGTAATGAAATACAAAGTTGAGTAGCTTATGTTGTAAGGCAACAAGGCAAGGCAACATAATTGATTGGTACATGGCCTGAACTGGGAGTTGTGCGCCCTAATTTAGACCCAAATCTGCCACTGACTGATAACAGTGATCAGTCAGTTAACCTTGGGTCTCAGACTCAATATGGATGATGGACTGAAAATGTGGATGTGGTGTACATGCAGAGGCAATTCTTTGTTCTTTCTCAGAACAAAGAATATATATAACACAAATCCCAAATAGGAGTATTATATCGAAGCATCTTTCTTCTGGAACTTTAAGCGAGAATGAAAGATTAAAGTGAAGAAGATATTCAGATGCAGAAATCAGAGATTTTACAATACCTAGTTTCTCTCTCTTTCTCTCCCTCTTTCTCTCTCTCTCTCTCTCTCTCCCTCTCTCTCTCATTTTCTTTGCAGTAAGTATTGAAAGCATCGATTATATGGAAGGGGAGGTTGAAGCTTCAGGAGTTTGTAGAGAAGTGCGCAGAAGGTTAACACAGGAGGATTCAGAGCCAACACGTTCTCAAGGGGCAGTCCTAGGAGTCTTGGTCTTCATTGGCATAAAATGACAGTGTTTGGTTTGACATAAGGCAAATGAGGATGTTATAAACTAAGAACTTGAAAGGACTTTTAAGTTCAAGCAATCCTTTGCTCTGTGTTTAGGCTGGACAAAAATGAAAAAAAAAGCATATGATTTTGTTCTTTAGCCTGTTAATATGATGGATTACATTCATTGATTTTTTAATGTTGATTTAGCCTCGTATAATTGGAAGAAATACAACTTTGCATTGTGTGTAATTATTTTTACACATTTTAGGGTTTGATTTGCTAATGTTTTATTGGGGATTTTTACATTTTTATTCATAAGTGATATTGATCTGTACTCTTCCTTTCTTGTGACATATTTCTCTAGTTTTAGTATTAGGGTAATGCTTGCCTTATAGAATGGATTAGAAAGTGCTCCCTCTGTTTCTCTTTCCTGTTTGAGACTGTAGAGAATTGATATCATTTCTTTAAATGTTTGGTAGAATTCAGCACTGAACACATGTGGGCCAGAAATAACTGTTTGAGAAAGTTATTAATTTTTGATTCAATTTATTTAATACATACAGACCTATTCAGATTATCAGTTTCTTTAAGTAGGTATTTTAGTAGATTGTGTCTTTCAAGGAATTGGTTCATTTCATTTAAGTTATCAAATTTGCATAGTTATTCCTTTATTCATCTCTCATTTCCATAGAATCATGGAATCAGTTGTAATGTCCCCTCTTTCATTTTAGCAATTTGTGTCATTTCTGTTTTTTCCTTGTTAGCCTAGCTAGAGTCTTATCAATTTTATTGATCTTTTCTAAGAACCACCTTTTGGTTTAGTTTATTTTCTCTATTGATCTTCTGTTTTCAATTTCATTGATTTCTGCTTTTTTAAATTATTTCTTTAAGAAATTATTCTTCTGCTTACTTTAGATTTATTTCTTTTTCAAGTTACCTAATATGGAAACTTAGATTTTTGATTCTAGATCTTTCTTTCTTTCTAATATATTCATTCAGTGCTATAAAGTTCCCCCTAAGCAGTGTTTTGCTACATTCCACAAATTTTAGTGACTTATATCTTCATTTTTATTTAGCTCAACATATTTTTTAATTTATCTTAAGACTTCTTGTATGCATGTGTTATTTAGAAGTCTATTATTCAATCTCCAAATATTTGGGGATTTTCCAGTTATCCTTCTGTTAATGACTTCTAACTTATTGCTACTACTATCTTAGCACATACTTTGGATGACTTCTATTCTTTTAGGATTGTTTAGGTGTGTTTTGTTTACTAGGCTGTGGCCCATCTTTGTGATTGTTCCACGTGAGCTTGAGAATGAGTGCTGTTGTTGAATGAGTATAAAGGTCAATTAGCTCTAGTTGATAGATGAGGCTGTTCAATGCAACTATATTCTTGCTGATTTTCTTCCTCTTGGATCTGTCATTTCCTTGTAAATTGATGTTGAAGTCTCCAACTATAATAGCAGATTTGTATACTTCTCCTTACACTTCTATCAGTTTTGGCCTCTGTGTATTTTGACAGTCTGTTATTAGGTATATAAAAATGCAGTATTGTTATGTCTTCTTGGAGAAATGACCCCTTTATCAATACGTAATACCCCTCCATAACCTTGGCAATTTTCCTTGCTCTGAAATGTGCTTTGGAGAAGTGATAACTCTTCCTTACAGAAGATGCTAAATAGTATATGTAATATTCCCTTTTTGGAATGCAAAATTTAATTCTCTTCCCTTTGAGTGTGGTGAAGGCTTAGAGTCTTCTTTTCAAATAATAAAGTATGGATAATAGGAAATAGTAACTCTACAGTTAAATGTTGCAAATACCATTTCAACCACGTAGAAAGGGTTAACGACACAAAACACCAGGGAGGAGTCCTGTTGATATCATGTACCCCTTGAGACAACACAGTGAGCCAGGCAACAAACCACCAAAATCCATAACCCCAGTTGAAAGATGAGAGAAAAATATAGACGACTCTAAATTGAAGGGTAGTCTACTAAATATCTGACCAATGCTCTTCAAATATATAAAAATCACAAAAAATAAAAAAAAAATTTAGAAACTGTCATAGATCTGAGAAAACTAAGTAAATATGACAACTAAATGCAATGTGGCAGGATGCTGAAACAGAAAAAGGATATTACTGGAAAACTCATCAAATTCATACCAGCCTAGGTGACAGAGCAAGGCCCTGTCTCTGGAAAAAAAAAAAAACAAAAAACGGGAGAGGGCAGAAGAAAAGGTCAATGAACATGAAGATCAATTGCTAGAAATTACACAATAAGAAGAATGGAGAAAAACATTGGGTAAATAAATGAATAGAACCTCATTGATCTGTAGTACAATATCAAATAGTATAATATGAGTGAAACTGAGGTCCCAGGAATGAAGGGGAAATAGAATGAATTAGGAAAAGTATTTGAAGAATTAATGGACAAATATTTCCCAAGTGTGGTGTAGAACTTACAGGTATAAAAAACTCAATGAACCTTAATTAAGATAAACATAAGGAAAACTACACATAAGAACATCATCTAAAACTGTGGAAAACTTAAAGAGAAAATATTTAAAGCATCCAGAGAAAGATAACATGTTAATAATGGGGAACGATAACATGAATCACAGCTGATTCTCATCAGAAACCAAAAAGTAGAAAGACAATGTATGCAATCCTTAAAATGGTAAAATGATAAGAATGCCAATGCAGAATTCCATATTCAGCAAAAATATCCTGCAGAAATGAAGAGGAAATAAAAATATTTATAGAGTAAAGAAGAAAATTTGCTATAAGCACTCCAGTACTATAAGAAATGCTAAAAGGAAGTCCTTAGAAAAGAAATGTCACTAGATGAAAACTTAGATCTATAGGAAAGATTGAAGAGCAATAGAAATGATAAATATATAAGTACATAGAAAAGATTATATTTATTTTCTTTTCCCTTAGTTTCTTTTAAAAAAAAAGAAACAAAGGAGAATTAAAACAGATAAGATAAATTGTAAACAAATAGAAAAATGATAGATTTTTTAATGAAACATAACAATAATTGAATTAAACATAAAAGGACTAACACAACAAATAAACGGCAGAGATTGTAAGATTAGAAAAAAAAACAATAACCAATTTTGTTCTGTCTATAAGGCATGTACTTTAAATATGACCCAGGTAGGTTG
This sequence comes from Mirza zaza, assembly GCA_008750895.1. Lineage (NCBI taxonomy): Eukaryota > Metazoa > Chordata > Mammalia > Primates > Cheirogaleidae > Mirza > Mirza zaza. The sequence continues at coordinate 39,746 of VSMD01099875.1, read as the reverse complement.
AAAGAAAAGCACAAAAGAAATACTATGTATACAGTAAACAAAAAGACAAAAACAAAATAACCTAGAATCATGTATCAGTTGCCTAACATTGCTGTAACAAATTATCTACCACAAATGTAGTGACTTAAAATGACATGCATTTATTTTCTTAAAATTATGGAGGTCAGAAGGCTAAAATCAAGTTGTTGGTGGGAATATTTTCCTTCTGGAGGCTTCAAAGGACAATCCATTTCCCTGACTCTTCCAGCTTCCAGAAGGCTCCTGCATTCCCTGGTTTGTGGCTTCTTCCTCCACCTTTAAAGCGTATCATTCCAACCTCTGCTTGTCACATCCCCTTTTTTGACTTTGACTCTACTGCCTCTCTCTTATAAGGACACTTAGGATTATGCTGGACCAACCTGAAAATCCAGCATAGTCTCTCCATCTCAAAATTCGTAATCACATCCACAAAATTTCTTTTGTCATATAAGGTGACATATTTATAGGTTCTAAAGATTAGGACATGAACATCTTTGGCATGCAGGAAAAAACATTATTTAGCCTACCACAAGTGGTCATATTAATATAGGGCAAAGTATACAAGAATAAAGTGGTACATTCCATAATTATATGAGCCACTGCATCAAACATACATAATTATTGTAAATGAGCATGTGCCTCATTTAGAACTTCAAAACTTATGAAGCAAAACCTGACTGAATTAAACCCACATCATACTTGGAGATTTAGCAACCCTTTGAGAAAGCTACTGAGAGTAGCTGATAAAATTATTTATAAAATTGATGGAGGTGTCGAGATCTTTTATATTATTACTGAATTTTATTTAATAATTTTATCAGCTACTCTCAGTAGCTTTCTCAAAGGGTTGCTAAAGAACCAAGTTGAAGAATTTTATATAATTTATATAATTTATATAATATAAGAAATTTATATAATTCTTCAATAACAAGAAGAAAATCTAGACAATTCCTAAATATTTTTATATCAAAACACACGCTTCTCAATAACTCATGTGCAACTAACTAATCTTCAACAAAGATGCCAAGAACATATTATATAACACAATGAGGAAAGGACAGTCTACACTGAGACACATTATAATTAAATTGTTAAAAGTCAAAGACAAAGAGGATTTTGAATGCAGCAAGAAAAAGGGAACTCTTCACATATAAGATTATCAGTGGATTTATCAGCGGAAACCTTACAGGCCAGGAGAATGGAATGGTATATTCAAAGTACTGAACTAGAAACTAGCCAACCAAGAATACTATATACCCAGAAAAAATGTCTTTGGAAAATGTAGAATAGATTAAGTTTTTTCCATACAAACAAAAATTGAGATAGTTATAGATCTGCCTTAAAAGAGATGCTTAAAGGAGCTCTTCAAGTTGAAACATGTTAAACAGCAATATAAACACATATGAAAGCATATATATCACTGGTAAAAGGTATAGACAAATACAGAATCGTATGACACTGTAATGGCAGTATGTAAATTACTTTTCATCCTAATATGAAATTTAAAAGATAAAAATACATTAACAAATACACAATATAAACAGAAGTAAACTCTGACTAAAAGAATATAAAGTATGAGGGAAAAAGAGTAACAGTAGACATTTGTATGCAATTACAAATTATCATCCTGAAATAGATTATTTTACTATAAGTTATTTTATTTAAGTCTCAAAGTAACCACAGGGAAAAACCAATTACATATATACAAAAGATAAAGAGAAAACGGTAAAAGCAAATCACTACAAAAATCATCAAATAACAGAAAAAGACAGCAAGAGACTTGGCACGATGGCTCATGCCTATAACCCTAGTACTTTGGGAGGCCAAGTCAGGAGGATTGCTTGAGGCCAGGGATTGGAGACCAGCTTGAGCAAGAGCAAGACCCTGGCTCCACAAAAACTAAAAAAAAGTAGCCAGGTGTGGTGGCATGCACCTGTAGTCCCAGCTACTCAGAGGCTAAGGCAGGAGGGTCACTTGAGCCCAGGAGTTTTTTTTTTTTTTTTTTTTTTGAGACAGAGTCTCACTTTATTGCCCAGGCTAGAGTGAGTGCCGTGGCGTCAGCCTAGCTCACAGCAACCTCAAACTCCTGGGCTCAAGCAATCCTGCTGCCTCAGCCTCCCAAGTAGCTGGGACTACAGGCATGTGCCACCATGCCCGGCTAATTTTTTCTCTATATATTAGTTGGCCAATTAATTTCTTTCTATTTATAGTAGAGATGGGGTCTCGCTCTTGCTCAGGCTGGTCTCGAACTCCTGAGCTCAAATGATCCGCCCACCTCGGCCTCCCAGAGAGCTAGGATTACAGGCTACAGGAGTTTTGAGGTTGCTGTGAGCTATGATGATGCCACTGCCCTCTAGCATGGGCAATAGAGTAGGACCCTGTCTCACAAAGAAAAAGAGAAGAAAAAAGAGAAAAAAGGAAAAACAAAGACAGCAAGAGAGGAAAAGTGGGAAATAAAGGCATATAGTGGCTGAATAGATTAAAAAAATCAACATCAAGATAAAAAAATCAAGATATGCTATCTACAAGAAACTCAGTTTAGATTTAAGGATATACATAGGTTAAATATGAAGGGATGGAAAAAAATTCCATGCAAAAGTTAAAAAGAGAGAGAGAGAGAAGTGGCTATACTTACATCAGACAATATGAACTTTATGTCAAAACTGTCTCTAGAGACAATAAGGTCGTTTTATAATGATAAAAAAGGTTAATTCAACAAAAAATTTATAATTATATATACACAGGCTTCAGAGAATCTGAAATATATTTTTTTAAATGGCAGGTCTGAAGAAAAAATTGACAGCAATAATATTAAGAGACTTTAATACCCCACTTTCAATAATGACTAGAACATCCAGATTTAAAAACTCAATAAAGAAAACAGCTGACTTGAACAACATGATGGATCAAATAGACCTAAAAGATATATACAGAACTTTCTACTCAGTAGCAGAAAAATACACTCGCTTTTCAAGCACACATAAAACATTTTCCAACAAGCACACATGGAAGATTTCCCAGGACAGATCATATGTTAGGTAACAAAACAAGTCTTAACAAAGTTAAGAAGACCAAAATCATTCCAAGTATCTTTTCCAACCTCAATGAAATGACACTAGAAATCAACAACAGTAATAAAATGGGAAAATCCACATTTATATGAAAACTAAACAACATACTCTTGAACAATCATTGGCTAAAAAAGGAAATACAAAAAATATCTTCAGGCCAGGCAAGGTGGCTCACATCTGTACTCCTAGCACTTTGGGAGGTGAAGGCAGGATGATAGCTTGAGGCCAGGAATTCAAGAGCAGCTTGGGCGACATGGTGAGACCCTCTCTCTATGAAAAATTTGAAATCTTCACCGGGCATAGTGGTACATGCTTATAGTCCCAGGTACTCAAGAGGCTGAAACAGGAGGATTGCTTGAGCCCAGGAGTTCGAGGCTACTGTAAGCTATGATCGCACCATTGTGCTACAGCCTGGGCAACATAGCAAGACTCTGTCTGTAAAAAAAAAAGTATCTACAAAAAACAATAATGATAACACAAAATATCCAAACCTTTGAGGTGAAGTAAAAGCAGTACTAAGGAAACTTCACAGCAATAAAACATCTACATTCAAAAGGGAGGATCTCAAACAAACAATTTCACTTTATACCTCAAGGAACTATAAAAAGAAGAACAAACTCAGCCCAATGTTAGTAGAAGATAGGAAATAATAAAGATTAGAGCAAAAATTAACCAATGGGAGAACCGAAAAAATTAAAAAAACTAAGAGTTGGTTTTTTTGGAAAGATAAACAAAATGAACAAACCCTTGGCTAGTCAAGAAAAACAGAGAGAAAACTCAAATAAAATCAAAACTTAAAGAAGAAGTATTACCCTGGATGCTTTGAAAATAGAAAGGATTATAGGGGACAAATATGAATAATTATATACCAAAAAATTGGATAACCTAGAAGAAATAGATAAATTCCTAAATAAGTAAGAGTGTAGGTTTTAAGTGTTCTTACCACCAAAAAAAGAAAAAAAGAATAAAAGAAAAGATAATGTGTGGTGATGGGTATGCAGTTAACTAGCTTGACTGTGATTATTTTACTATGTATACATTTATCAAAACACCAACTTGTATATCTTAAATATATACAATTTTGTTTGTTAATTATATCTTATGAAAGCTGGGGAAAAGTCTCTCCTGAACGACTGTTTGCCAAGGACAAAATACAAATGGAAATAATGATAACAAATATTTTTTTAAAACACTGATCAAGAAACAAGGAAAACACAAATTACCAATATCAACAATGGAGCGGATATATTGCTATAGATTTTAAAGACATTAAAAGGATAATAAGGAAATATTGTATCTTCATGTCAACAAATTTAACAAGTTGGATTAAGTGGACAAATTCCTTTAAAAACTTAATTTAACAAACTGACACAAGAAGAAGTATTGAAAACTTTTTGAATCGCTCTGTTTCCACTAAAGAAATCAAATGGGTTAATACGAATCTTCCCATGAAGAAAACTTCGTGCTCAGATAACTTCAAGAGCATATTTTATCAAGATTTAAGGAATAAATCACACAGCTCCTTCAAAAAATATAAACTCTAACTACACTCTCCCTATTTGGTTTAGGAGGCCATTATGACTCTGATACAGAATTGAATAAAAAGAAAATGACATACATAGGCTAAACATGAAGGGATGGAAAAAATAGTCCATGCAAAAGGGAAAAGGAAGGCTGGGGCGCGCATATTGATTGACTCTTTCCACTGGGGGCCAGCTTGGCCAGGCGCTCTCCTCGGAGACGCTCACTGCATGGTAGAGACTGGTGCCCCACCGCCCCCTGCCCTGCAGCAGAAGCCTAGGGACCTGCTGTACGATTAGGCCACCATCTTCAATGAGTAAACATATTCCTCAGTTCTGTGGTGTTCTTGGTCACGTATTTAAGGAGTTTCTGAAGGTCAGTGGAGATGACTGCCAGGCACAGCACGACCTCTACGCAGACAAGTGAACTGGAGAAATCCATTACTACTCCACCAAGAAGCCCCCATAAGAGTGGTGAACCTGGACACAGAAGTGTTGAGATGAAATCCACAGAGCATTTTCACAAGAGTTCAGAGCTGGATCTGGTAAACCTCAGAGCGCCTCCTTTCTGTTGCCTCAGTATTACTGGATTGAAGAATTGTTGCTTCTTGTGAGGACATTCATTTCATTTACCATTACTTCCAACTCCATATTCAAAGCACTGAGAATTTCAAGTGGAGTATATTGAAGTAGACTTCACTTTCTTTGCATCATTTCTGTATTCAATTTTTTAAATTCTTTCATAACCCTATTGAGTGTTTTTTAACTAAATTAACATGGCTTGAATGAATCGCCCAGCTCCTGTAGAAGTCACATAAAAGAACATGAGATTTCTTATTACGCACAATCCAACCAATGCGGCCTTAAACAAATTTACAGAGGAACTTAAGAAATGTGGAGTTACCACAATAGTAAGAGTATGTGAAGCAACTCATGGCGCTACTCTTGTGGAGAAAGAAGGCATCCATGTTCTTGACTGGCCTTTTGATGATGGTGCACCACTATCTAACCAGATTGTTGATGACTGGTTAAGTCTTGTAACACTCAAGTGTCATGAAGAAACTGGTTGCTGTAGTGCTGTTCATTGTGTTGCAGGCCTTGGGAGAGCTCCAGCGCTTGTTGCTCTCGCAGTAATCGAAGGTGGAATGAAATACGAAGATGCAGTACAATTCATAAGACAAAAGCGACGTGGAGCTTTTAACACCAAGCACCTCTTGTATTTGGAGAAGTATCATCCTAAGATGCGGCTGGGCATCAAAGACTCCGATGGTCTTAGAAACAACTGTTGCATTCAATGAAACCGGGTTGCCTGATGCTACTGCCTTAGAAGGAAAATAGGACACAGGACCTAATATGTCATATATATTAGTCAACATGTTGGCTTGATGAATAAGTCTAATGAATCTTCCATAAGAGTATTGTAGAGCAGTTTTACCAGGCCACAAGTTTAACAGAATTGAAACCCATGTGTCAGGATATGGTTAGCCTTTTCGGACACTTAGCAAAAGATTCTTGCTGTTTGACATTTAAAATGTGCTTTCATTTGTACCAGTTGATCATTCCTGAAATCATGTGGTATTGAGTTATGTCTTGTTTAAATCTATTCCCATGCCAGAATCTTATCAATATATAAGAAATTTAGAAAGATTAGGTGCCAAAATACCCAGCACAATACTTGTATATTTTTAGTATCATACAGAAATAAAAGCCCAGGAACTATGAGCACTCTAGACCTTATATGGTTTATCCATTTCAGACATTGAAAGTAGGGCCTACATGGTTATTTGCCTGCTCACTTTATGTTTACATCTCCCCCATTTATACCAGTATACATCAGGTTTGCTTAACCCTTGATTTTTTTTTATTATTTTTACCAAGTCTTACAATGATTATTTAATGTCTTTCTATAAATCTCATTTTGGGCTGTTACAAAAAACCTCCATTTTGAAAATCAACATGGTACAGAAGCACACGTCTTTAATGTCTTCAGACAAAAGAGCCTTACAGTTAATTTAATGTTTGCACTCTGAGGTGCAACTAAACAGGGAGGGCCTGAAAAAAGAATGGGAGGGGGCTATTACATATTTCTAGCAAAATGTTGCCTTCGTCTTATGCAGAACATGTAGAAATATGCTCTTTAATTTAGTAAATATTTTAATTTTTTTTTGTTTCGGCATATTATGGGGGTACAGATTTTAAGGTTTCAATAAATGCCCATTCCCCCATCCCCCCACAAGTCTGAGTCTCCAGCATGACCATACCCCAGATGGTGCACATCTCACTCATTATGTATGTATATACCCGCCCCCCTCCCCCCTGCCCAATACCCTATTACTGTAGTACCTATGTGTCCACTTAGATGCTGCTCCGTTAATACCAGCTTGCTGGTGAGTATATGTGGTGCTTGTTTTCCCATTCTTGGGATAGTAAATATTTTTAAAAGGTAGAGATGCTTTGTTAATTGTAGCTAAAACAATTCTTAATCATAAAATTTCTGAAATTCTTGTAATTTTTTCCATACTTATCAGAAGTTGTTTATCAACTTATTTTTGTTTGAAGTGTGATTTTTTTATTCTTCTGTTCCCAACCTCTCTTGCAAAAAAAAAAGAAGTGGGTTTCTGCTAATGAATTGAGCAGACATCTAATATTTTACATGCCTTTTGAGCCCGGTAAGTTAATATTTGATACTTGATAATTAGTTTTATTATGTAATTGATAAAATGGTGATGTGTATTAATGTTAGTTCAACCATATATTTATACTGTCTGGGAATGTGTGGTTATAGTTCTATGGGAGAAATAATTTGTCAGTGTTCACCAGCTTGTGAAAACTTAGTGTGAGAGCTTAAACATCTAAATAAATAATGAAATGCAATAAAAACAAGCTATTATTAAACAAAGTTTTGCGTGAGAAAAGCTGTGCCAAGTACATATTACAATGTGTACCTAATCTGCCAAAAAATTCTTGTCATGTCCAGTAAATGATCTTTGTTACTCAAAGTCCATTAATATATTAACCATATAAAATCTTTCATCATCAGTACACTCGAATACCACTTGACCCAGAAACGATCTCTCCACAGCAAGAGCAGATGAATGTACAATTAAATTGTTTCTTTGTTTTTCTTTGTGTTTCTTTGTTTTTCTTTATGTTTCTTTGTTTTTCTTTGTGTTTCTTTATTTTTCAAGCATACAAAAAAGAAGACATTGAAAATAGGGAAATGCTTTTGTCAACTTGTGTAAACTAAAAGGCACTTTTGGGGGTTTGTTTGTTTTTGGAGGAGACACAGTCTGGCTCTGTCACCCAGGTTGGAGGGCAGTGGTGTGATCATGGTTCACTGCAGCCCAAACTCCTGAACTCAAGGTATCCTTCCCCCTCAGCCTTTCAAGTTACTGAAACTACAGAAGAGAGCAACTGAGCTTGGAAAGAACATTTTTCCCATTAAATAATTTATAATTCATATTGGGACACATAGATAAGTATCATTAACTATGGTAGCTTTCTATTTTGGCAAAGTGTTGGTAAAAGTATAATTTCCCAAAAGATAAAACAATTTACTTTAGACAAATATAAAAAGAGCATACATGTCAAAGAAGTAACTGAAAGATGTTGTTGCCAATTTAAAGAGCATATAAAAACCTGGGATATTTACAGACAATTTGACAAGCAAAAAACTGTTAAGAGTGATGCATTAGGTATAAAACTGGTTCGTGTAAAATAGTGTACAAACTCTGTAGTATTTTTTCTTCTACTGGAAAGAAATTATTTTCATCAACACCTGACAAAAAATCAGTGAGTAGCCTTAGTAAGTCTGAGTCATTTATTCTATAGTAAACAATGAGATGAACTAAGGCTAGTCCCCTAGACAATCCATAAGCAGCAGTTTGCTCCCAAATAGTATTGAAAGAATGTGCTACCATCATTTTTGCCTTATTTTTGAGTTTCTGATAATTTTTTTGATAGTCTCCCCTCACTAAAGTTTGTTCTTGACAGGAAAAAGGTGACAACAGTCTCATTGGATTTTGACTAATTATTTTCATATGTCTGTAAGTGAGGCTAAATAGTCATGCAGGCCTTCAGTTTTATGTGACTACTAAGGCCACACAATTATCTTCATTCAGGAGCTCTCATAAAGAATCTTGATTTGGACTTTTAGAAACATATATGACATGTTATTTCACCTGTAGTAAATGCAAAGTTGAGAAAATTGCCTTTGCTGGAAGTCTCCAAAATTTCCAAGGTTTGTGTCCACCAGAAAACAATCATTTTTATATTTGTGAGACTGGTTGCCTATAAGTCAGGTTCCAAGGCAATTTCATGGGAAGACTTTATAGGCATTAGTTCCATAAATATTTCTTAACATAAGGAGACTTCAAAGAGTCCAGGGGTAATGTATATTATCAAAACTATGCATGAATTTCAAATTTTTGCCAAAATAAGCTTGTACTAACTTGTGATAACATCTCTGAACAAGATCTAGTTTGAAGCATTAAGAATGATAAGACATCAGTTTGAAAAGAGACCCTATCAGAGCAACATAAAATTGAAGCAATAACAAACATCGAAGTTATGATGAAGTTTGGGTAGAAGAATGGTGAAATCATTGCCTTTAAGAAAAGTTTATGGGAACAATGCCCCCTAAAGATGAGCAGTTTACAAATGGATCATTCATTTTAAGAAGGAATGAGATGATGTTGAAAATGAAGACCACAAACAGAAGACCATCCATATCAACTTGCAAGGAAAAAATTTGTCCTGTTAATGACCTAATCGAAGAAGACCAACAATTAACAGCTGAAACAATAGCCAACACCACAGACATCTCAATTGGTTCAGCTTACACAATTCTGACTGAAAAATTAAAGTTTGGCAAACTTTCCACTTGATGTGTGCCAAAACTGTTGCACCCAGATCAGTTGGAGACAACAGCAGAGCTTTCAGTGGGATCGATATCCCAAAGCATTTCTTCAAAGAATGGTAACAACAGATGAAACATAGCTTTACCAGCACAATCCTGAACACGGATCACAATAAAAGCGATGGCTACCAAGTGGTGGATGTAGCCCTGTCAAAGCAAAAGTAGACTGGCCAAGAAAAAAGGTCATGGGAGCAGTATTTTAAGATGCTAAAGGCGAGTGGACCAAGATGGCAGACGAGAAACACCGCCAGACAGAGTGCCTTTGCAAAAAAGTCAGTTTCTAAAAGAAATTAGAAGAAAGAAGCAAGCATACAAGCACACATCGGCCAAGTGTCGGAAGGAGGGGTACGGGAGACTCCATGGGAGGAGGTTGTGGAAGATAACTGGAAGCAGAGACCTCCCAAGAATCTTGGAGACCAGCGGCAAGGGTAGGTTTAGCAGTTAACTTTCCCCTCCCTTGCATCTCAGACTACTGGTGGGCTCCCCAGCGGGAGGAGAGACCTGCAGACATGAGCCCAAAGATGGCCACCACTAGTGTGTGGTACGCCTGTAGCGGACGTGGCACCAGGCTCCCAACTCCCTCAGGGCACCTCTGTGTGCACAGACCTGAGCCGGGTGGCAGGCGCCATATTGCTCCATTCTCTCCTCCCTCAACCCTACCTGCAGCTGCTGAGAGAGACAATATAGCCACCAGTCAGAGGCATCATCAGGGAACGGGACCTTCCCTTTCGGGGCCCTACAGCTGACTGAGGGGAACTCAGAGGGTGAGCTTCCTACCCGCCAGCCCTCCCAGGTGCTGCTGGCCTGCTGACTCCAGGAGAACGGGGCAGACCCTGAGGCTCAGAGGCATCTACCAGGCTGAGGCTCTCATGGGTGAATTGAGACTGGCACTCCTCTCCCTGGTGGGGTCAGGGATTGAATTCCGGGGCCCAGAGGTCAGACCTGTAGACCAGATCCCGTGCACCCAGGTCTCACATGGCCCAAGGCACAGAAGGGATATTCGTGAACAGCCTACTGAGGTGTGTGTGCTTTCAGAGGCAGATCAGCGTGTTTGAGGGGAACCCTCCTCCCAAGGTGGGGCCGTGTGCCCAGCCCAGACAGCGACCCTGGGCAAGGAACCTCCTGGCCCACATCACACCAAGGGGAGACCCAGAGGTCTGGCCTGCTGACATAGTTCAAGGAGAAGCCGCAGAGTTGGAGAGTGTGAAAAGGAGCAGGGCCTTCTAGAGACTGCAGTTCTCAGACAGCCCCACTCCCACACACAGACTTTCTGACTGAGTGGGGCTACTCCAGCTCCTCCCTGACAGCCTTTCCCAGAAGCAGAGAACAAAACTTTAACCCCTGATAACAGCATTTGTGTTGCCTGAGGGCAGGCTTACCCAACCCAGCCCTGCCCAGACTCACTCTCCAACAGGCCTTCACTGAGGGGGAGAATAAGGACACACTGGGAAGTCCCAGAGCCCCACTCACCACCTGAAGCACTAGAGTGCCTCTCCAGAGAAACAAGAGCTGGTTACAGGATACAAAAACAACAGTGTAGCCTGCTCCTCTCAGCAAGCGCCACCTATACTGACAGGGAGGACATTCTGCACATCCTTTTATGGCATCTACTGACTCATGATACAGGGACTAGCTGAATCTCACGCATAAACACCACCTACTAGCTCAGAGTCTAAACATGGCGTGTAATTGTCCAAATGAAAACTTAAAGGTAAGAAGCAACAAATGATCCAGAAGGGAAGAAATCAGGAAAGGAATTCTGGAAATATGAAGACTCAAACAGAAAGCACAGCCCCAAAGAGGAACACCAGCTCCTTAGAAATGAACATCAACCAAAATCAGACCACTAAAATGACAGAAGAATTTTGAGCACAGATCGTAAGAAAATTCAATGACTTGCAAGAAAAACTGGATAACCAACACAAGGAAAATGCAAAAAGGTTCCAGGACGTGGAAGAAAAATTCACTAAAGAAATTGAAATAATAAAGAAAAATCAAACCAAACTCCTGGAAATGAAGAATCAATTCAGACAACTACAAAACACAGTGGAAAGCCTCAGAAACAGGGTAGATCAAACAGAAGACAGAATGGCAGAGAGAGAAGATAACATCTTCAAATTAAATAAGTCAGTCACAGAGATAGAGCAAAGAAAGAAGAGAAAAGAGAAAAACGTACAAGAAATGTGGGATTATGTAAAGTAACTTACTGTGATGGACATAGAGATTCCAGAAGGGGAAGAAGAAAACACACAAGGGCAGGATAAGTTATTTGAAGATATAATAGAGGAAAATTTCCCAGGCCTTGCTAAAAACCTAGATATCCAAGTACAAGAAACTCAAATGACCCATGGAGATTCAATGCAAACAGGAAGACATCATGGCATGCAGTCAAAAGACTGACCAAAATAACAATGAAATAGGCCCTTCTACAACCTGTAAGGGGAAAGAAACAAGTAACATACAAAGGAAAGCCAATCCAAATAACTCCAGACTTCTCTACTGAAACTTTACAAACAAAGAGAGATTGGGGCCCCCTTCTCACTCTTCTGAAACAGAATAATGCCCACCCTAGAACCTTATTCCCTGCAAAACTAAGTTTTGTATATGAAGGAGAAATCAAGACATTCTCAGATAAGCAAAGTCTGATGGAATTCACCAAGAGAAGACCACCCCTTCAGGATGTACTCAAAACCATGTTACCCATGGATCAGCACAATAAACACTCATGAATATAAATCCACTCAGAAGCTAAAGATTAAAGGCCAGATACCACAATGGCTCAAGAGAGAAAACAGAGCAACAAAGTTCAACCCATTACAATGAACAGAAATCTGCCCCGCCTATCAGTTATCTCAATAAATGTGAATGGCTTGAACTCCCCACACAAGAGACATAGGCTGGCCTAATGGATAAAAAAATATAAGCCACGCGTATGCTGCCTTCAGGAAACACATCTAGCCTACAATGATGCATTCAGACAAAAAGTAAAGGGGTGGAGAACAATTTTTCAAGCAAACAGAAGCCAAAAGAAGGCTAGCATGCCAGTTTTGATTTCAGATAACTTAGTTTTTAAATCAACAAAAGTAATAAAAGACAAAGAAGGTCACTATATAATGGTGAAGGATACAGTTCAACAAGAAGACATAACAATTCTAAATATGTATGCACCCAACCTTGGTGCACACAGATTCATAAAGCAAACTCTACTTGATAGAAACAAATGGATAAACAACAACATCATAATAGTCGAAGATTTTAACACCCCACTGACAGCACAAGACAGATGCTCCAAACAGAAAATCAACAAAGAAATAATGGACTTAAACAGAATTCCAGAACAAATGGGCCTGACTGACATTTATAGCACATTCTACCCCCAAACCACTGAGTACATGTTCTTCTCATCAGCTCATGGGTCATTCTCTAAGATTAACCATATCCTAGGACACACACCATACCTCAAAAGATTTTGAAAAATACAAATTATATCATGTATCTTTTGAGATCACAGTGAAATAAAAGTAGAAATCAATCCTAACAGGGACTCTCATTTCTACACAAAGTCGTGGAAACTAAACAACCTTCAGCTAAATGATCAATTCATAAATGAGGAAATCAAGGTGGAAATCGAAAGAGTCTTTGAACTAAATGACAAAGGAGACACAAGTTATCAAAACCTGTGGGACACAGCTAAAGCAGTCCTGAGAGGAAAGTTTATTTCCATAAATGCCTATATCCAAAAGTTGAAAAGAGCACAAATAGACAACCTATGGAATCCACTCAAAGAGCTGGAAAAAGAAAAACAGACCAAACCCAAACCCAGCAGAAGAAGTGAAATCATTAAGATCAAATCAGAACTAAATGAAATTGACAACAGAGAAACTAAACGGAAGATTAATAAAACAAAAAGTTGATTCTTTGAAAAAATAAACAAAATTGACATGCCTTTGGCTAGACTAACAAAAAGCAGACAAGAAAAATCTCTAATAAGCTCCACCAGGAACAATAAAAGAGAAATTACAACTGATGACATTGAGAATCAAGATATAATTTATGAATACTACAAAAACTTTTATGCACACAAACTGGAAAATGTGGCAGGAATGGACAAATTCTCAGAAACACACATTCTCCCTAGGCTAAACCAGGAAGAAATAGATTAATTGGTATTTGTTAAAAATGGCGGACTAGGGATGACCTCCTTACTCTCTGCTCTTGGAGTGGGAGGTGAAGAAGGCGGCCTAAATCACTCGAGTGGGTAGTTCTCCCACAGGATCAGCTTCACGGAATTGCAGGGAAGCTTCAAGGGGCTGCAGTGCCGGGAAAAGGAATAAAGTGACTCAGTGGATTTACTGTGAAGTTCCAAGAATCTGAGTGGTACTGCGGAGACTGGAGTGTAAGCTGGCCGGGCTTAGCGGCCAGCCAAAGGGCTGTGTGATCCTTCCCACAGGGAGATGACTTCTCCTTCACTGACCTCCACGCCCACACAAGCAGGAAAGTGCCTGAAGACAGCGTGAAGAGGTAACACAGACAGGCAGGCAGGTTGGAGAGGAGGCAGGAGCGGAAAATAATTTGAATCTCCAGGGCACAGTGTAAGGTCGCCTTTGCTGGGAGATCTATAAACACCAGCAGCTTATGCCTTGCTTGTGAAGGGAAAGAAAAGTGAGACAGATTGCTCATTTGACTGAGTTGCCTGGTGGACTCGGGCGGCGGCCCAAGCCCTGTAAGGGAGGGAGTGGAAGAGGGGAGTGAGAGCCATCCTCCGGGACCCTCCCGGGGTCTCCAGTGGCCCAAGCCCCGCCACCACCGAGGATGCGCAGATAGTTTTCGCCCCTCAGCAGAACTTGTCTGCGGTTCCCAGCCCCTTGAGTTTTGCCGGTGAAGGGACAGAAGTGGGGTGAGAGCCATCCTCCACAGACCCTCCCCAGAGTCTCCAGAGGCCCAAGCTGCGGCGCTGCCAGGGACGCCCCAATAGTTTTCGACCCTCAGCGGAACTTGTCCACGGTTACCAGCCGCTTGAACTGTCCTGGTGAAGGGATGGAAAGTGGGGTGAGAGCCAAACTCTGCAGACCCTCACAAGGGATCTCCAGCATCCCACACCCCACCACCGCGGGGAGCCGTGGATGGTGTTCACCCCTCAGTGGAACTTGTCCACAGTTCCCAGCCCCTTGAACTCTCCCAGTGAAGGGACAGAAGGCGGGGTGCTAGCCAAACTCTGCAGATCCTCCCCAGGGGTCTCCAGCATCTCATGCCTCACCGCCATGGGGACACACAAATAGTTTTCGCCCCTTCGCAGAACTGGTTCGTGGTTCCCAGCCACTTGAAATCTCCCGGTGAAGGGACAGAAGGTGGGGTGAGAGCCATCCTCTGCAGACCCTCCCCAGAGGCCTCCAGCGTCCCACGCCCCACTGATGTGGGGACGTGCGGATAGTGTTCACCCCTCAGCAGATCTTGTCCACAGTTCACAGCTGCTTGAACTCTCCCGGTGAAGGGACAGAAACTGGGTGATAGCGATCCTCCGCGGACCCTCCTCAAGGGTCTCCAGTGGCCCAAGACCCATAAACGGGGAGCAAAATATTTTCACCCCTCAGCAGAACTTGTCTGAGAGCCCCGGCTGCTTGAGCTCTGCCTGGGAAGGGGCATAAGAGGAGGCTAGCACCATCCTCCGTGGATCCTCCCCAGGGGTCTGCAACAACTAAAGCTCCACTAGTGACAAATGGAAAAGGGACAGTCTTCAACCCTCAGTGGAGATTCTCAGTGGTCCCTGGCAACTCAAGCACAGCTGGTTTTATTTCATAATCCATTCCCTGCATCTCCGATCCTCAATAAAGCATCCAGATGAGAAAGAACCAGCGAAAGTTTACAGGAAACATGAAGGACCAGAGAGAAAAGTCACCTGCAAAGCAAATTACACATTCTCCATCATCTGACACCAACTTACATGATATGAGTAAACTGACAGAGGAAGATTTCTGAATATGGATTGCTACAAAACTGAATGGAATTGAAGAGAAAATAGAATCACAACATAGAGAAACCACAAGAACAATATAAGAAATGAATGAAAGATTCTCCAAAGAAATTGAGACTATCAAGAAAAACCAAACAGAAATTCTGAATGAAGGAAACAATCAAGGATCTCCATAATTCAGTGGAAAGCCTGAAGAACAGGATGGACCATGCAGAAGAAAGAATCTAAGAACTTGAAGATTATGCCTATGCTCTAAACAAATCAGAGGAAGAAAGGGAGCACAGAAACAAGAAACAAGACCAAAGTTTACAGGAAGTGTGGGATTATTAAGTTAAAAAATCAAATATCAGATTGATTGGGATTCCGGAAGGGAAGAGGAACATTCTCAAGGGCTGGAAAACTTATTTCACGGAATACTGGAGGAAAATATGCCAGGCCTGGCCAGAAATCTTGATATCCAAATACTAGAAGCACACAGAACTCCTGGGAGACTCAATGTGGAAAGGCAATCACCTCGCCACGTGGTTTTTAGGCTGACCAAATAAATGTGAAAGAAACAATACTCCGTGCAGCGAAACAAAAGCAGCAAATGACCTACAAAGGTATGCCTATCAGACTAACAGCAGGCTTCTCATCTGATACCTTACAAGACAGGAGGGATTGGGTGCCTATCCTTAACCTTCTAAAACAGAACAAAGGACAACCTAGAATTCTTTTTCTGACAAAATTAAGTTTCATCTATGAGGGAGAAATAAAGTCCTTCTCAGACAAACAATCACTAAAGGAATTTGCAAAGACTAGACCATCCCTACAGGAAGTTCTTAGACTCAAATTTCTAACCGAATAGGGCTGTAGACACTCCTCAAAGTGAAATCGTCAAAGAATTAAAGTTTAGATCTCGAACTAAATGATGGTCCAGGAGTAAGACAAAGCAACAAGATTTCACCCAACAATATGAATAGTAATCTTCCTCCAATTTCAATCCTCTCAATAAATGTAAATGGCTTAAACTGTCCTCTGAAGAGACATAGACTGGCAGAGTAGATAAAAATTAACAAGCCTAGCATCTGCTGTCTACAGGAAACACATCTAACCCACAAAGATGCCCGCCAGCTGAAGGTCAAGGGTTGGAAAACTATCATCCAGTCAAAAGAAATTCAAAAGAAAGCTGGAGTAGCTATACTATTTGCAGATAATATAAGCTTTAAAATAGCAAAAGTGAAAAAGGATAAAGATGGCCATTATATAATGGTGAAAGGGACGATCCAACAAGAAGATTTAACAATTCTTAATATCTACGCACCCAATACAGGAGCACCCAATTATTTAAAGCAAATCTTGTCTAATATAAACACCTTGTTACATAACACTACCATAGTAGCAGGGGACTTCAACACCCCATTGAATGATATGGATAGATCTTCCAAACAAAAAATAAGCAAAGAACTAATGGACCTGAAAAAAGGCTTTGATCAAAAAGGTCTGACAGATCTCTATAGAGCATTCCATCCGAACAAACTTGAATTTACATTCTTTTTAGCAGCCCATGGATCCTACTCCAAAATTGATCACATCCTAGGCCACAAATCAGATCTCAAAAAATTCAAGAAAATAGAAATTATACCTTGTATCCTCTCTGACCATAACGGTATAAAATTACAGTTCAATTCCTATAGAAACACTCAACCCCTCAAAAAATCATGTAAATTAAACAATCTATTATTGAAAAATTATTTGGTAAAGGAAGAAATTCAGAGGGAATCAAGAATTTCTTCGAACAAAATGATAACAGTGATATCTCTTACCAAAACCTGTGGGATACAGCAAAAGCTTACCTGAGAGGAAAACTAATAGCAATTAATGCTCACATCCAAAAAACAGAAAACTTAGATACTGACAACCTAATGAATAAGCTCAAGGAATTGGAGCAAGAAGAGCAAACAATTTCCAATCCTAATGGAAGAAAAGAAATAACAAAAATCAAAGCAGAACTGAATGAAATGGAGAACAAGAGAACTATACTAAAAATCAACAAAACCAGAAGCTGGTTTTTTGAAAAGATAAACAAAATCGATGGCCCTCTTGCTAGATTGACAAGGAACCAAAATGAAAGGATTGTAGTAAACTCAAAAAGAAATGAAAATGGACATATCACGAGATACCGAAGAAATACAAAACATTACATTTGACTATTATAAAAAACTGTATTCCCAAAAACTACAGAATGAAGATGAAATGGACAAATTCTTGGATTCATACAACTTCCCTAAGATCACACAGGAGGCAACAGAATTCCTAAACAGACGGATCTCAAGCTCAGGAATTGAAGCAGTAATTAAAAACCTACCCAATTGGAAAAGTCCTGGGCCAGATGGTTACACTTCAGAGTTCCTCCAAACATACAAAGATGAACTCATACCTATACTACAGAAACTATTCCACACCATTGAGAAGGATGGTATCCTTCCTAACTCATCCTACGAAGCCAATATCACCTTGATACCAAAGCCAGGAAAGGACACAACAAAAAAAGAAAATTATAGACCAATATCCCTCATGAATACAGATGCAAAAATCCTAAATAAAATTTTAGCGAATAGAATTCAGCAGCACATCAAAGAAATAATTCACCATGACCAGGTGGGCTTTATTCCAGAGATGCAAGGATGGTTCAATATATGCAAGTCTATAAATGCAATTCACTTCATAAATAAAATCAAGAACAAAGACCATATGATTCTGTCAATAGATGCAGAAAAAGCATTTGACAAAGTCCAACACACATTTATGATAAAAACTCTTAACAAAATAGGCATAGATGGCTCATACCAAAAACTTATTAAATCCATCTATGACAAACCCACTGCTAATATCATCCTAAATTGAGAAAAATTGAAATCTTTCACCCTTCGATCGGGAACTAGACAAGGGTGCCTGCTATCTCCTCTCCTATTCAACATAGTACTTGAAGTCCTAGCGATAGCAATAGCAATCAGGCAGAAGAGGGGTATTAAGGGCATTCAAGTGGGGGCAGATGAAATCAAACTCTCGCTCTTCGCTGATGATAAGATATTATACCTAAAAAACCCCATGGACTCTTCCAAGAGACTCATAGACTTGATAACCGAATTTGGTAAAGTTTCAGGTTATAAAATCAATATACACAAGTCAGAAGCATTCATATATGCCAAGAACCATCAAGCAGAAACTCAAATCAAAAACGCAATACCCTTTACTATAGCCCCAAAGAAAATTAAATATCTAGGAGTATACCTAACAAAAGATACAAAAGACTTATACAAGGAGAACTATGAGCCGGGCGCGGTGGCTCACGCCTGTAATCCTAGCTCTCTGGGAGGCCGAGGTGGGCAGATTGTTTAGAGGTAAGGAGTTCGAGACCAGCCTGAACAAGAGCGAGACCCCATCTCTACTATAAAATAGAAAGAAATTAATTGGCCAACTAATATATATAGAAAAAATTAGCCGGGCATGGTGGCGCATGCCTGCAGTCCCAGCTACTTGGGAGGCTGAGGCAGCAGGATTGCTTGAGCCCAGGAGTTTGAGGTTGCTGTGAGCTAGGCTGACGCCACGGCACTCACTCTAGCCTGGGCAATAAAGTGAGACTCTGTCTAAAAAAAAAAAAAGGAGAACTATGAAACACTAAAAAAAGAAATTGCGGAAGATTTAACCAGATGGAAAAATCTACCTTGTTAATGGATTGGTGGAATCAATATAGTTAAAATGTCAATATTACCTAAAGTGATCTACAGAATCAATGCAATCCCGATCAAAATACCATCAGCATTCTTTTCAGATCTAGAAAAAATAATTCTTCACTTTGTATGGAACCAGAAATACCTTGTATAGCCAAAGCAATCTTAAATAAAAAGAACAAACCGGGAGGCATCAGTCTTCCTGACTTCAAGCTGTACTATAAAGCAATAATAGTTAAATCAGCCTGGTACTGGCACAAGAACAGAAGCATAGATTTTCATATCTGGAATAGCATATCTGGAATATATCTGAGATACCAGAGATGAAACCATCAGTATACGGTAATCTAATCTTTCATAAGCTGACAAAAATATACATTGGGGAAAAGAATCTGTCTTCAATAAATGGTGCTGGGAAAACTGGCTAGCTACATGCAGAAGAGCAAATCAGGATCCCTAACTCTCACCTCTCACAAAAATTCAATCGAGATGTATAACAGACTTAAACTTAAGCCATGAAACCTTAAGAATCCTAGAAGAAGATGTTGGGAAAACCCTATCGGACATTGGCCTAGGCAAAGAACTTTTGAGGAAGACCCCCAAGGCAATTGCTGCAGCATCAAAAATAAACAAATGGGATCTGATCATATTAAAAAGTTTCTGCACAGCCAAGGAAACCATCAGTACAGCAAATAGACAACCCACAGAGTGGGAGAAAATTTTTGCTCTCTACACCTCTAATAACAAGAATCTATCTACAACTTAAAAGAATTAACAAGAAAAAAGCAAACAATCCCATCAATTAATGGGCGACGGAAATGAAAAGAAACTTCTCCAAAGAAGACAGAATAATGGCATGCAAACATATAAAGAAATGCTCAACTTCTCTAATTATTAGAGAAATGCAAATCAAAACCACAATGAGATACCACCTAACCCCAGTAAGAATGGCCTATATCAAGAAATCCCAAAACAACAAATGCTGGCGAGGATGCGGAGAGACAGGAACACTCCTACACTGCTGGTGGGACTGCAAACTAGTGCAACCTTTGTGGAAAAGAATTTGGAGATATCTCAAACAGCTAGAAATAGAAATTCCATTCGACCCAGCAATAGCATTGTTGGGCATACCCACAAGAGCATAAGACATTCTATTATAA
This sequence comes from Mirza zaza, assembly GCA_008750895.1. Classification (NCBI taxonomy): domain Eukaryota; kingdom Metazoa; phylum Chordata; class Mammalia; order Primates; family Cheirogaleidae; genus Mirza; species Mirza zaza. Next base: position 19,375 of record VSMD01099875.1, on the reverse strand, counting down.
AGACATCTGCACCCAAATGTTTATAGCAGCACAATTCACTATTGCACGGTCATGGAAACAACCCAAGAGCCCATCAATTCATGAGTGGATAATTAAAATGTGGTATATCCTCACAATGGAATATTACTCAATCCTAATAAATGACAGTGAACTAGCACTATTAATGCTATCCTGGATTAAGTTTAAGCCCAATATCCAAAGTGAGGCTACACAAGACATGGAAAATGGGCTCTACATCTACTCGCCATCAAATTGGTACTGACTGATTAAAATTATGGTTTTCAAATGGTGGCAATGCTCACCAGGGATTTTGGGGAGGGACCCAATCTTAGGGAGGTGTCGAGTATTTTGGAGGGGAAGAGCATAACTCTAACCCTTCTTAGGGAGAGGCAAAGATATACAATGTAACCAAAATGTCACAAAAAAAATCAAAACAAAACTTTTTATCGGGTGGTGGGCAGGCAGTAGGGGGGAGGAGAAAAGGGGTGTATGCTTCCATAACGTGTGTGATGCACACCACCGGGGGATTGGACACATCGGGGGGACGGAGGGGTGAAAGGGGCAATATTTGTAACCCTAACAATATTTGTACCTCCATAATATGATGAAATAAATTTAAAAAATTAAAATTAAAATTAAAAAGAGAAAAAAAAACAAAGAAATATATTTCCTGAACACACCAATATCCAGTACTGAAATTCAAGCAGCAATAAACACTTTCCTAAAAAGAAGAGTCCCAGACCATGTTGTTTCACACCCGAATTTTGCCACACCTACAAAGAAGATCTGGTGCCTATCCTGAAGAAATTATTCTACAACATCAAGAAGGATGGGTTCCTCCCCAACACATTTTATGAAGCGAACATAACTCTGATACCAAAATCAGGAAAGGATGCAAGAAAAAATGAAAACTACAGATCAATATTCTTTATAAACCCAGAGAACCCAGATATAAAACCTCATATAGCCGTCAAATCTTTGACAAACAATACAAAAACATACACTAGGGGGAAAAATCCTTATTCAATAAATGTTTTGGGAAAACAGGATAGCCACATGTAGAAGACTGAAACAGGACCCACACCTTTCACCTTTCACAAAAAACTACTCACGCTGGGTAACAGACTTGAACTTTAGGTGTGAAACTATTAGAATTCTAGAGGAAAACGTTGGAAATACTCTTCTAGACATTGGCCTAGGCAAAGAATTTATGAAGAAGACCCAAAGGCAATCACAGAAGCAAAATAATAAATAAATGGTCCCTGATCAAATTAAAAAGCTTCTGCACAGCCAAAGAAACTGTCAAGAGAGCAAACAGACAACCCACAGAATGGGAGAAAATTTTCACAAGCTACACATCCGATAAAGGGCTGATAACTAGAATCTATTTAGAACTCAGGAAAATCAATAAGAAAAAGTCAAACAACCCTATCAAAAAGTGGGCAAAGGACGTGAACATAAATTTTTCAAAAGAAGACACAATAATGGCCAAGAAACGTATGAAAAAATGCTCAACATCTCTAATCATCAGGGAAATGCAAATCAAAACTGCAAAGAGATATCACTTATCTTCAGTTTGAATGGCCTTTATCAAAAAGTCCCCAAAAAATAAATATTGGCGTGCATGCAGAGAGATAGGAACACTCCTACACAGCTGGTGAGACTGCTAACTAGTTCAATTTCTGTGCAAAGCATTTTGGAGATACCTTATAGTGATACAAGTAGATCTACCATTTGATCCAGCAATCCCACTACAGGAAATCTACCCAAAATATCAAATGACACTCTACAAAAAAGACACCTGCCCTCGAATGTTTATAGCAGCACAATTCACAATTGCAAAGTGTGGAAACAACCCAAGTGCCCATCAATACATGAGTGGATTAATAAAATGTAGTATATGTATACCATGGAGTACTATTCAGCTTTCAGAAACAATGGTGATATAGCACCTCTCGTATTTTCATGGATAGAGCTGGAACCCATTCTACTAAGTGAAGTATCCCAAGAATGGAAAAACAAGCACCACATGTACTCACCAGCAAATTGGTAGTAACTGATCAACACCTAAGTGGCCATATAGGAATAATATTTATTGGGTGTTGTACAGGTGGCAGGAGACAGGAGGCTATGGGTATATACATACATAATGAGAGAGATGTGCACCGTCTAGGGGATGGTCACACTTTAAGCTCTGACTCAAGAGAAGGGGGCATGGGCAATATACGTAACCTTAACATTTGTTACCCCATAATATGCTGAAATAAAGAATATATATTTATTTTAATTTTTATTTATTTTAGAATATTATGAGGGTACAAAAATTTTCGTTACATTTTATGTCTTTGCCTCATCCAAGCAAGGATTAGAGTCATGCCCTTCCCCTCTACAAGCTCACCACATTTCTCTTCATTCTTGATAATTTTGTTTTTATCTAAGGACCTTAGTGAATGTTTCCCTCTGCTTGTAATGCTGGATGACCGGCTCTCTCCCTTTTTGGATAAATGCATAAATTCTCAGCATAAATGCCCTATCATATAAAAGGTCTTCCCTGAACACACAACTTAGATTGGACCTCACTCTTACAAGCATTCATATCCTTGAGTATGTTCAAGGAAAAGAAAATATTCTTTCTTTCATAGCATTTACCATCATATGAAATTATTTATTTGTTTGTTTATACACTCCAGACTATACCCTTCCACAGGAATGTAACTTCCCCAATGGCAGAGACATATGATTTTTGTTAATCAAAGAATGTTGTCTGGTACAAAATAGGCATTAAATATTTGTGAACTAAGTAATATCCATCTTCTCCACTTGATTGCTTTACTTGCCACAATATCCCCAGACCTTATACACAGCCTGATTTGTCACAGGCTCTTAAATATTAACTGAATGAATGAATGACTTAATTAATCTCTTTTTTCCCTAACTTCTGAATATTATACCCAACTCCATATTGAATAGCTTCACTGAATATCTCAAAAGAACCTCAAATTAAGTACAACACTCTACCTCCTTCTTTCCCTATATCTGTTGTTAGTAATATTATCCGTCCCTTTGCTTTATTTATCATTTCTAAAACGGAAAGAAAAAATCCATTCCTATTTCATAATGTTTTGAGTGTATTAAGTGAAATAATCAAAATAAAGTGCCTATCACAATTCCTGGCATATAGTATCCACAAATAGTAGCTATCAGCAGTTTTCATTGAATCCAACATTCACATCTTTTCGCATCTCTGAAATCAAGATGTGTTTTGTGATTGGTAGTGTATCACGATTAGATGTATAACCAATTAGTCATTAATTATATGGGACTTTTTTTAAGTAGTGCATTAAATAATGGTGTCCTTTATATCGATGGCTTCTCAGATGTGATAAAATGCACTAACACAACTTCTCTCTCCAAAATGCCCATCAAAATTAAAGTAGTAATTAGGTAATGTCAAGTATACTTCAAATCCATGTTTCTCTCCCTCTCTCCACTGCTGTAATCTTACTTTAGGCCCTCATTTTCTTTCACCTGAACATTGAAATAGTCCCCTGTCTCCCTGCCTCCAATATTGCTTTTTCCAATGGGTGTGCCACATTCATTCCAAAATGATCATGTTTCTCCCATGCCCAGCTCACTTTATTATCTGCACAACTGCCCACAGAACAAAATGCAGATTCTTTCTTATGGCACACAAGGCTCAGACTCTCTCTCCAGTTTTAGCCCCAGCCAGGTGGAACTCTTTTCTGTACCTGCAGATTACATAGACCCCATGTTGTTTCACAACTCCATGTCTTTGATCACACTGACCTATTTACCTTGAATATATTTTGCAATTGTCTGTGTATCAGGACTCCCTCTGGCAATAAATAACAGAAAAGCAACTAGCAGTTGCCTAAACAAATAGGAAAGTTCATAGTTGGTGTCCCAAGGTTGATATAATTGCCTAATAATGTTTGGTGAGGACCAAGGCCCTTTCTGTCTTTCAAACTTTTATGTGCAAACCTTCATCCTTCTGTTTGTTAATTTGCTATCTCAAAACAGTCATTGAAATTTCAAATATCACATCTATTTTCTATGTGGGAAGAAAGAAGAATATTTAGTGGTATGGCCAATAAAATTCTGTCTTTCTCTTTTTCTTTTTTTCTTTCCTTTTCTTTTTTTTTTTTTTTTGAGAAAGCAAATGTTTCCCGTAATCCCTACCCAGTGGATTTGTACTTACATCTCATTAGCCAAACTACATCAAATAGTCAACTCTAGTTTGAAGATCTCTTCAAGTGGTTGTGGGCAGTTCAGACAATGAGCAGTGTCTGCCAAAGTCTACCTGACCAATATCTTTTAATTGTTTTTTGAGACTCAGCTCAAGACTTATATGTTATAAATTTGGAAAAGCATATATGAATTATGAATATAGTTATATAAGCAAATATGAAATGTATTCAAAAATATACATCTGTAATATATGATTATAATATGTTGATTTATAATATATTAATAAATATTAGTAAGTTTATTAACTACATCATCCATTATACATACTAGGTTCTAGGCACTGAGGATATAGCAAGGAACAAAAGCCTTTCCCTTGTGGAATTTACATCCTAGTCTTTACCCTTTGATCTACTATTTTCATTTCCTGCAATGTACCTTATAGACTATTCCTCAAGGGCAAGGGTGTTCACTGACATAATAACTAGAATAACAAAAATCTGATTATACATAAATATAGAATCGATTAGTTATAATAAACACATATAAAATAATCAAATGTAATTATTCAAAAGAATGTATTACTATTTCTCTTAATAGAGGTATACTGACATGGGACATTATCTCTAATATATATTTTAACCAAAAAAGTTGCACAGCAAAATGCATAGTAAAATATCACTGTTAAAAGCAAAATCCATCCCAAAATTGATATAGACTCTCAAGGGGTCTTGAATAGCCAAAACAATTTTTAAAAAGGAAGAAGAAAGTTGAAAGATTCAAACTTCCTGACATCAAAGCATATCACTAAGACATGCCAGTACCACAAACAGTGTGGTACTGGCATAAGGCAGACAGATAGACCAATGGAATAGAATAGAAAGCCCAGAAATAAACCCTTTTGTATATGGTCAAGTGATCTTCAACATGAGTGTCAAGACCACTCACTGGAAAAATGACAGTCTCTTCAACAAAAGGTGTTAGAAAAACTGGATATCCATGTGCAAACAAATGAAATTGGACCCTTATCTTATACTATATACAAAAATTAACTTAAAATGGATTAAAGACATAATTGTAGGACCTAAAACTATAAAATTCCTAAAAGAAAACATAGAGGAAAAGCTTTATGACGTTGGACTTGGCAATGACTTCTTGGATATGACACCCAAAGCACAGGTAACAAGAGCAAACATAGACAAACGAGACTGCATCAAACTTAAAAACATTTGCATCAAAGGATGCAATAAAGTGAGTGAAAGACAATCTACAGAATTGGATAAAGTATTTGCGAATCATGTATTTAATATCTATAATACATAAAGAACTCCTACAACGCAACAAAAATAAAGTAAAATAACCCAATTTTAAAAATGGGCAAAAAACTTGATTAGACATTTCTCCTAAGTCACACAAATAGACAAAAACATTGAAAAATGTTCAACATTACTAATCACTAGAAAAATGCAAATCAAAATCTCAATAAGTTATCACATCAGACCTGTCAGGATGGCTACTATCCAAAGAAAAAAGTCTGCTGGCAAGGATGGGGAGAAATTGGAACCTTTGTGCACTGCTGATGGGATTGTAAAATGGTAGCATCACTATGGACACAGTATAGAGTTTCCTCAAAAAATTAAAAATAGAACTGCCATATTATCCAGTAATTCCACTTCTGGGTTAATTAATATCAAAAAGAATTGAAAACAAGGTCATAGCAGCACCATTCAAAATAGCCAGGAACGGAAGCAACCCAAATGTCCATCAAAGGACGAATGAATAAACACTATGTGGTGTATACATACAATGGAATATTATTCAGCCTTAAAAAGGAAGAAAATTCTAATACATGCCATAACATGGAAGAAGCTTGAAGACATTTTGCTAAGTAAAATAAGCTAGTCACAAAAAGACAAATACTATATGATTTCATATATATGAAGTATCTAAAGCAGCCAAATTCACAGAAACTGGAGGTAAAATGGTGTGGTTATCAGGGGCTGGAGGTAGGGAAAGGGGAGCTGTTTACTAAGAATAGGGTTTCATGTTTGCAAGATAAAAGAGTTCTGAGACCTGATTCACAGCAATGCGAATATGCTTACTACTACATTGTATGCTTAAAAATGGTTAAATGGGAAATAAAATGCATATCCACATCTTTATATTACTATATACAATAATATTTATAGACTGGAGATATTTGTTGGCAACATACATTATTTGCTATTTTCTTCATACTTATATATTCTGCAATAAGCATATATTACTTTTATAGTCAGAGAAATATTTGAAAAACCTGAAAAAATCAAAAGTTACTTTCTCCTCTCCAACTCTCTTCTCTAATTGTAACAACCATTTATTTGTGCTTATATAGTACCAATAGAATATGTAATGTTTATTGAATGAAATAATTTATCAACTAGTGATGATAAATAATGTCTTTAATAGGCATCTATATTTAACACCAAATTAAGAATAGAATTTAATATAGTTGTTCATGTAATAAAACCCATTGTTATTAAGTCCCTATGATATCACAGATGTGCCTGTGCAAACAAATGAAGTTGGACCCTTATACTATATACAAAAGTACATAGTATACTTTAATACTATATATAGGACTCTATAAAGTTTCTTACATGAGTAAGAAACATGGTTATTTCTTGAAACCAGCTTTTGATGAAGGAAGAGAGAAAAAGAAAAAGAGAGAAAAGAATGAGGGTACGACTAGCTGGTGGCATTAAAAAGCAAGCTGCCTAGTGAAACCATGTAACAAGCCAAGATAATATAGCCCAGGTATGTAGTATTTTGGTGGTCTGGTTTTACCAAATCCAGAGTCTAAATATACAGCAAAGTCAACAGATTTCAGATCAAAAAAGTGTAACTGCAAGGATGAAATACGTCATGACTCCACACATCCCGCCCCAGAGAAGACTGGTGGGAAAACAACTGGCTTAGAAATTAATTGCATTCTTATCAACTATAAGAATTTTTGTATTATTAGTAGACTTAGCAAAGCCCAAAAAAGGCCAGAAAAAGATAATAGACACTGGCTTCAAGCTCCTGGACTCACCTTTGACTGCCCATGGAATTTGAAGTACAATCCTCATCCCTAGAATAGAGTGCCAGAGTCCACTTCTGGATATCCCACCAAAGGCCAGTCTCCGGGTATCATTTGAGAGAGAACTCAGACTTGGAAAAATGTGCTCCTGCAGAATTCCTCCTTGTACAGACATTCTCAAAAGTGTGTTGGAAAGATAGCAGAGAAAAGAAGAATGAGGTACTTTTATAAAAAGAAAGGATGGTGAGAATAAGGAACTGAGGTTAGAAGCTGAGTGGGCCTATAATGAACCTCCTAGAAAGAATGCAACATCCTAAAGCTTTTACTTATAGACTGCAGGATAAGGTGTGACCACCATATAACTTTGCATTTTCCCTCTTGCATTATAAGGTTTTCTTTAATCAATTACTCTAACCCTTTTAGCAAAGTCTAATGTGTTTCTACAGCATTATGTGGTGATGATATAGAGACTGAACAAACAGATGAGTAAAAAAAATGTATAGCCACCTCCCACCGTACAATAAGGGGGAACAGAATCCCAGGCAAGAGGGATATGTACTGAAGTTTCAAGCAGTGATTAGCTGAAAGGCAAATTTATAGTCTGCTGTATTCTATGTTGGATTCAAGAACACAGGGAGGGGGCACCAAATACTTAAGGAAAACTTCTAGATTTGGAGCATTCTGATACTTTCATAGACATCATGCCTTTCGGTCAAGCTCTTCATGGGAAGTAGATAGCTCACTGAAGGACCTGGAGTCCCAGTATTCTAGATTGCTATGTGGGACCCATATTTAGGAATCAGTTGGGCAGCTGGTAAGTTATGCATTCTTCTGCAAAAATTAAGCAGCCTATATCAGGACTCTCGCCTGGTTCATAAAATAAGCCACAAGAGAAACAGCAAACTCAGAGTTTTCCTCTCAGAAGGTCCTGTGTCACATGAAGAGCTGCTTCAGAGAGTAGATTTTGTCCTAAATATGACATCTAAAGTTGTTACTGTAATGAAAGAAAGTTCCAATAGAATACCATGCTTTATATAACATCTAAATGAATTATAGAAACTGTATTAACCAATCTTCACTCAAAAGACTCACTAGATGAAATAATATTCTCCATTTCAAAAAATGAAACCATTGAAATATTGAATGCTTGTGGCTAATATAATAATACTCTCTAATATCCCTACGAACTTTTGTTCCTAACAATTGAGTTATATGCTTACCCAGATTCATTATGGTATATTCCCAAATTTGTTGTGACAGCTGTATTATTGTAATTATAAACTTCTGTAACAAATTGTGTGAACTAATAAAATACAAATATGAAAAAATTTACATTTTTTCTATAAAAAGTAGATTGAAAGTCTTCAGAAAGACTCAATGGAAATGAATCACTTATAAATGCCATTGAAGCCATTCCATAATGTACACAAATTTCCAAATGACATGTTGTAGACAATAAATATGTATAATTTTTGTCCACTAAAAATAAAATTACCAATTAGATTTTTTAAATATATCATTTTGGACTTGTGAATCTAAACATATTTAATGAGTTTAAATACATTACATTTCTTATCTTTATTAAACTCGAGGCACCCCATCTTTGGGCATGGAAACCCCTTAAGCAGGGCAGCTGAGTCCTTTTGGCATAACCCTAGAAGTCTTTGACAGCATCCTCTCTATTTGGTGGGATAAGATGTTCTAGGCCCATCTTGCATTTACTGCAAAAAAAAAAATGCCATTGAATTAGGCATGGAGGAAACAACTATAAATTTTAAGAGAAAGTGTAAAGAATCTAGGCAGATTCTTCACTCTAACTGCTTCACAAACAAGGAAAAAACTGAAACTAGAAATGTAATCCATGTATTGCAGATGTGCTTTATACAAAAAGACAGTACAGTCGTCCTCTCTTACTGGCAGTTTCACCTTCCGCAGTTTCGGTTACCAATGGTCATTCACTCTGTAAATATATCAAATGGAAAATTCCAGAAATAAACATTTCATAAGTTTTAAATTGCATGCTGTTCTGAGTAGTGTGATGAAATCTTGCACTGTCCCTCTCATTCCCACGCAGAACATGAATCCCCTCTTTGACCAGGATGTCCACACTGCAGACGCTTCCCGCCCATTAGTCACTTAGTAGTTGTCTTGGTTATCAAATCAACTGTCCCAGTACCTTGGAGCTTGTTTTCAAGTCACCCTTATTTTACTGAACAACGACCCCAAAGTGCAAGCATAATGATGCTGGCATATTATTATAATTGTTCTATTTTTTTATTAGTTGTTGTTAATCTCTTACCATAACTAATTTATAAATTAAACTTTATCATGGGTATGTATGTAAAGGAAAAAAACATAGTATTCGTAAGGTTCAGTGCTATCCAAGTTTTCAGGCATCCACCGGGGGTCTTGGAACAGATCCCCCTAGAATAAGTGGAAACTACAGTATACAAGATTAAGTAAGGTCATTTAAAAATCACTTATAAAATTGTATCATATAGTATTTATTCCTACACAAGAAATACTCAAATTATTTTACCTAATAAAAATTAATATTTTGTACTTTCTAATAAAAATTTAAATATGTTAGTAGTCTATACCATTTCCTTTAATTACATGGGAAAGTTACATCATGATATCTAACTAATCAATAGTTATTTGTGATTATGACCAAAAATCAAAACACAGCTTGATATACAAACACATGCCTTTTTTATACCCCTTGCTTTATAAATGACTTGTGACTTTACCTTCAAATTACACTGCATTATTTCAAATTAAATAATAAGAGAGTACATATTTATCATTTGCATTGAAAATACATGAATTATGTGGGCTACACCACTTAAAACATAACAGATTTCAATACCTTAAATGTTATAGTCCATAATTATTGTGGGTTAAATAACCCACAGTTCAACTAATGGTAAAATAATCTTTGGGCATGACAAAACTCAAAAACATTAGAACATCTACAGCACTTAGAACATGGCTCGGCCCATTTATATAGCGTGCACTACTTAATTGCTGTTACTATTATTGTCATAGCTGCAGTTGTTAGCATCATTATCATCATTACCATCATCTAAGTAATTAAAATAAAGCTTAGCAAACAATTCCATCTTTCCCTACTCTTAAAATCTGACTGCAGTCTTTGTTCCCAAGCTAAACAGAACTCTCTAAAATAAAAGTTCCGACACTGAAAAGATCCACAGCGGGCCGGGCGCGGTGGCTCACGCCTGTAATCCTAGCACTCTGGGCGGCCGAGGCGGGCGGATCGCTCAAGGTCAGGAGTTCGAAACCAGCCTGAGCAAGAGCGAGACCCCGTCTCTACTATAAATAGAAAGAAATTAATTGGCCAACTAATATATATATAGAAAAAATTAGCCGGGCATGGTGGCGCATGCCTGTAGTCCCAGCTACTTGGGAGGCTGAGGCAGCAGGATTGCTTGAGCCCAGGAGTTTGAGGTTGCTGTGAGCTAGGCTGACGCCACGGCACTCACTCTAGCCTGGGCAACAAAGCGAGACTCTGTCTCAAAAAAAAAAAAAGTTCCACAGCGAACACCAGAGCCACAGTTGACACAGGCGTTTGTACGGTTAAGTGTCATGAAACAACCCCACATGCACACACGTGTGCTTTGTTCAACAAAGAAAAATTAACCCTGCAACATTTTCCCACCTCGTTTCATTTGCAAAAATAAACTTCAGACAGTTAAAGACAAAAATTTAAACGCAAATACTTAACAGAGGAAAGCATACAGGAGAAAATGTCTATAATTTCAGCATGCAGAAGAACTTCCTAATCAAAAAATAAAACCCCTAAACACAGTTAAAGTACAAGCAACAGACAGAGCAGCTACAAGTGACAATGAGGCTGAACATCGCTGGTAATCATAAACTTGAAAAAGAAAAGAAAAAATATATCATGCCCCCTTTCCCATCAGATTGGTACAATTTTAAAAGATGAGCTATGGGAAACTTCATATTTTTAAGCATTGCTGGTTTTGAAAAGGTAAATTGGTTGTCATTTTAGAAAGGTAATGTGATAGTATCTATAAAATGTTTTAAATGTGTGTAGTTTTTGACCTAGAAAGTTCACAGTACAGATTTACCTTAAAAAATACTTGTACATATCCCAAAGTATGTACATGTAAGGGCAGTCATTGAATTTTATTGTTTGTAGTAAACTGCTTGAGTACAGGCACTAATTCCTCTGTATTACATCATAGGGTCTAGTAAAATGGATTGTCTGTGGATGTCAGTTCTTTTAAAAACCTAAAAGAGCAAACGGACTTTAATTAAAAAGATAAAGCGCTTATTAAATTTTTGATAATTGTGAGAAACTATGGCAAGCATATTGTTAGAATAAAAACAATCTGAGAATTTTCATGCTTTTATCTTTGTACATTCAAATATTTTTTTCTCATTAAAAAATATTTTAAAGGATTAAGGAGAAGGCACAAATGAGAAACTCTCCGATCTTTGAGAACATCTCTGTAGATACATATTTCCCTAACTTCAGGTTGGACGAAGATACTTGTGCAAAGACAAAGCCAGTACACCCTCTGTTGGATAAACATGTTATGTCACCAACTGAGCTTTCTGATTTTGAAACTGGTTAATACGCAACCAGCTGAAATGGTCTTCATTATCCACTATTACGAACTACACGAGGCTCATATGCTCTCTCTTCACAGGCAATGTGAACTAAGTGTACAACTGGTACAATTAGAGAAGTTATATTCAGTTTCTGGCAAGCACTACAGCAATACAAGTGAAAAGATTTGTTTCTATTTATTTTTATGTAGGCCCACCTACCTCCTAAAATTAATTTTTCTCAATTCCCAAATATTTCTTCTTTGTTCTTAATATCATGTGCTTCCCTATATTTTTCTCCTCTACATTTTTTTTTTTTTTGGTACTTACTTTTCTCTTACCCCTTCCCCTCAGCTTCCCAGCAAGAACCATTTGCTAATACTTCAACGCTGTATCGAACTTGTCCCAGTTGTGTGCTCCCTGTTCTCTCAAAGACTCGAGACTCAGATGACCTTTTTTTCCTTTTTTTTTTCCATTTTTCCCCCCCAGAAATGCCAGTGGGTGCTGTTCCACCACAAAGCCCAAAGCAAATCTGAAATAGACTCTTCCTCAGCCATTAGGATTCAAAATATAAACACTAGTATGTATGGTAAGGTTTACAATTTTAAAGCTCTGTTACCTATCACACCTTGCATAAAACTACCCCACGAAGGTGAGAGCACGGATGTTACCACCCTCCTCTTTATTGCCCAGGAAGTCGAGGGGAGCTCAGAGCAGCTAACTGGGTTATCCAGGCCCCCCTGGTTCCATCAGAAACAGGACCCAAGTGTCCTGGCAACCGACCAGCCCAGTCACCTTTTTTCCCTCAAGCTAATTTTCCCTCTCCCCAGGAGACGAAGGCTCTATCCTGGTGAAAGGGGATTTTAATAATACTTTCCTCTTTATCTGTGAGTTTACTGGAAGTGTGTTCCTCCATCCATGTTCTTAATACATCCACACCACGCACCCTCAAAGCCTCCCACGGGGCTATCCCTTCTCACAGCACAGCTCAGCCTCTCCCTCTCACTTGCCCCTCCCACGCGACATGTACAGAAGCAGCATTTCACTTAACCTTGCTCAAATCTCTCTCCTCTTAAAAAGAGTTCTTCCTTTCCCCTGACATCTCGGCCAATGACGGCCCCAGCATTTCTCTCCCCTTCAGACAAACCCTGCAAAACCAGCTGTGGTTCCTCACATTCCCCTCACTCCTTAAGAAGCTTCTGCCCTACACCAACACTGACTGTGCCTGTCCCTAAATCCAGCAGAAAAATTGGCAACCTGTTCATTGATTTCACACGGGCATGTGAGGTGAATAGCCAGGAATTTATCAGTAATAACCTTTATAGATCATCTTTGTAATGTATGAAGAGGCATCAGATGAATGCCATTAACATTAATCCCCCTTATTTTAAGTAATTAATCTCGCAAGTAAGGGTTTAGTTATTTCTCGCTTCTTAAAAACAATTTAAATTCTGTTATATTTTGAATCAATACATTCCAAAATGATGTAATCATTTGTAATTGTTTAAAATTATGTATGCTATAAACACTGATATCTTGGTATAAAGTCACAATTACTCTGAACTAGTAAAAATCTTCTATTGACTATCCCCTTATTAAAATAACCCCTTCCCTGAGACTCAAAGAACCCACACTACTGCTTGTGTTTCTCCTTCTCTGGGCCCTTCTTCTTCAGGTATCCCTGACCTTCTTTGGGTACCCCTGATCATCATCTAGATGACGGTGTTCCCTGTGAATCTTTCTCGAGCTCTTTTCTCTTTTCATCAATAGACTCTACTTGGGTATTATTATCCATTTCCATGACATTAGCTCTCCCAATAAACTGAGAAATCACTAGTCTGTATAAGTAGACCAAATCTCAGCAAACTAGTGGCATTCTGTTTTAACTCTTTTAACTTTAACCTACAATAAGAAATTTTGTACATTTTTAGCAGGCAGCTCACAATGTAACACTGTAGTCATATTTTCACAATGTAACTGCTACATTGTGTCCCAGAACATTCAGAGTTAAGGACAGAGAGGACTGAGATAGAAGTAGTGATAAAGAAAGAGTGATAAAGTATGAAGTAGGGCTCAGTGCTATAACAAACAGACCTCAAATGTAAAGGCTTGACTAAGAGAATGTATGTCTGTCTGACATGGAAGTCCAAGCTAAAGGAGCCTTTTCTGACTTGCTTGTTGCTCTACCTCCTTGGCACGGGGCTTCCATTGTATGCTCTGTGATAGAAGCTCTGACTACAGTCACCATGTCCACATTCCAGCAGGGGAAGGAAGAAAGGGGAAGCACAGAACTGTACTCTTCCTTTGTAAGTCATGAAGGCCAGGAAATAAAAGTCATTAACCAGGCAGTCTGCAGCCAGAACTCATGAGTTCTATTATTAAAAGCAGAATTGGAGAAGTGGTAACAGAAAGCAGCCAACAGTCTCTGCTGGATATATGTGAAACAGATATTTCTTAAATTAGTATTTTCACTAAATTCTGTCTGATGCACTATATTTTCTATTTTATTATATTATATTTCATTTTAAAAATCCTGGTTAGGACCCACAAGTCAGGATATCATAACTCACTATAGGTGATGACCCATAATGTGGAAAACATTTCTCCAAGCCTGTTATGTCCAATATTGTGGCCATTAGCCACAGGGGACTATTGAACACTTGAAATATGGCCAAGCCTAAATTGATCTATGTTGTAAATGTAAAATCCAAACCAGACTGTAGACTAAATATGAAAAAAAGAATTTAAAAGTTCTCCTTAACAATTTTATATTGACTAAATATTGAAATTATCATAATTTAGATATATTGCATTAAATAAAATACATCATTAAAATTAATTTAATCTGTTAGCTTCATTTTTTGAGGTGGCTACTAGAAAATTGAAAATTACATAGGAGGCTCATGTTATATTCCTATTAGATCCACATTGCTCTAAGCTCTAGATTCAAATGTTAAACTGCCTATGAATGTTAATACTTGAATATCCCACAAGCGCTTTCAAAAACTACACTCTTTAACTTTCCAACTCTCAGCCCTCTGTCCTTCTGCTCTGCCCAATCTCAGTTTCACCTGCCCAGCTTAAAGACAATGCAATTCCCTCAGTGACAAGCCAAGAAAATTAAAGAGTTCATTTTCCTTTATTCCTCACATCCATACATTCACTGAATATTATAACGTTACTTCTTAAATATGATATAAATCTGTGACCTCTTTCCAAATCCCACCATACCCTAGTTCAAAATACCATCGGCTCTCACCTGCATCATCACACCCATTCCCACTGGTCTTCCTGCCTCCTGGGTTGCCTCCTTCCAGTGGGTCTCCAAAGTTCAGTAAAAGTGGTTTTCCCGGGAAACAAACCTGAAGTCAATCCACTACTTACTCCCCCAAATAGCTTAATAGTGTCAAGTTCTTTTCTGATTCAAAGCCGGATTTCTTTACTGCCCCTCTAGGTGTACAGGTATTCCCTCTCTACCAAATGTTTCATTTTACCAAATATGCCATGATTGTTCTCACTTCCTAGGTCTTTGCATATGTCATTCCTGTGCTTAGAATGCTCTTGTTATCTCCTTCTTCCCCTGGCTAACTACCACTCATTCTGCAGAGCTTCATTTACATTTTGCTTTCCCCAAAATTGCCTTTCCAAGGTCACTAGTCTGGATGACATGCCTATCTTTTTTTTTTCCCAAATTCTGCGGGTACAAATATTCCCAGAGCATTCAGAACTTCTCCAATAATAATGTTTTGCTACTCTATTTTTATTGCTTATTTTTATGTCTGTTCTCACACCCACAGAAACATAAAACCTTTTAGTGCACATCTGTTTCTATTTATTTGACCATTCTATCTCTAGGATTGTACACAGTGTCTAGCTCTAGTAGAATCAATAAATACTTTCAAAACAACCAAATAGCTACATAAATAGATGGATGAATTGATACAGGCATGGATGGATGAATTAATGAAATTACTTATATGACTTAAAGATTGCAGAGGAGTATCATAGTTAGAAGACAGTAAAGAAATTTGTTTGTAAAATAGGTAGTAAAGGCAACTGAGATCTTTGTTAGGCATGGTAGGTCAAAGCTTGCTTCTGAGGTCCTGTTACTTCTCCCTTTATATTTCACTTTACTTATTTATTGATTTTATTTGAAGATATTAGGGGGGGTAGAGATTTTTTTGATATATGGCTTGAGTCAGGGCTATAAATGTGCCCTTCACCCAAATAGTGTTCACTGTATCCATTAGGTGGGGTTTTGCCCTTCTCCTCCTCCTCCCTGTCCCCTGCTTGATTTCCAATGACTTTTACTTTCTTTAGTGTCCTTGTATGCCCATCAGTTATTAGACAGTACATGTGGTGCTTGGTTTTCCATTCTCGAGATACTTCACTTAGAATAATGGTCGCCAATTCCTTCCAAGTTGCTGCAAAAGGCATTAATTCATCCCTTTTTATGTCTGAGTAATATGCCATCAACCCAAGTGCCCATCAATTCATGAGTGGATTAACAAAATGTGGTCTATGTATATCTTTTCACTTTCTTAAAACAGGAAATTATTTTGAATTAGCATTCTTCCAGGGCCTGGCTCTTCATCTGCAATCCAGTAATATCCCTATGGTCAAAACCTACTGGCTTAATCCAATACTGTTTTCATGCAGGACCACTGAATTCAGAAAGGGCTTCAACATTTAAGGTAAGCGTGTCTAATGGAGGCACACTGACTTGCAGGGAAATACCTATTTTGAGCCTGCCCGGTGTTGCTAAATTGTAGTCTCCCTGGCCAACCGTTCATACAAGAGATGTGAGAAGAACCATAAAAGGCATTGTGGGGGGCTGTGAGGGAGTGAGGGAGAGGAGAGTTGAAAGGCTGATCTGCTGCTTTACAGTAAAACCCAGAGAAAGTGAGCACTAATGGGAATGTGGTTTTATCCCTCCAGGAATTCTATTTAGCCCGCCAGGAATTAACTTTGACTATAAACAGGTTATCAATGACCCTTTCACAGAATGTTCAGAGACCTCAACTTTGTTTAGAGACCTTGTCGGGGTGGAACTTCCTGTTTGAACAGAGAGCAGTATAAAGTCCAGTTGTTCTGGGGAGTGTTTAGGACCAGACCCGTTGCAGGGAATAGGGTACAACACCGGCTGATCTCCTCCGGTCCCTTCTGCCTGCAGCATGGAGAAGAACAAACTCCTTCATTCAAGTCTTGTTCTTCTCCTCCTGGTCCTCCTGCCCACAGATGCCTCAGTCTCTGCAAAACCGTGAGTTCCACACAGAACACAAAGCATGAACTTAAAGAGTCCTTTCCTTTATTTCAGATTCTGCTTTGTATCATTCATCTGTCTTTCCTGTGAAACTGTCTCCTCCTTCATCTTTAAATTTTCTTCCAACCAGGAGAGTTTGTAAATCTGGTTTATTCATTCGTCACTTATAATTATTTTTCTCCAGCTCTCTGGATCTCTGAATCTCTAAATTTCCTGGTGATATGCAAAGCCTTTCTAAGGGGCATCAGAAATTCAAACTTGTTTTTAAAGGAACCAACTTTCAGATCTTCATGTTCATATTGCTCTGCTTGAGAGCATGCTATTTATTTATCCTTTCTTACCAACCCCCTTTCTTAATTATGAGTATTCTATTTTATAAAATAAAGAGAATCTTCTCCCTCAACCACATCTTACCATGGATCATTGTCCTGGAGTATAAAAATCTCCAGAGTGCCAATAAAGGAACAATTTGAAATATTGGCATTGCTGTTGAAAAAGCAAAGGATTCTCACGACAAGAGAGAAAATCCTTTTGGAGATCAGGTGGTGATGAATTCTTTGTTTCAACAAAACTGAACGAGAATCTAAAGGAAATACCAGCTGATAAGTGATTAGAAGCAATTCTTGCTAATAGGGCACTGGGTGAATTTTGGCATGTATGCAGAAGAACTTACAACTAGTGGCAATAATACTATTGTTTTACCTCCCATTTATACTTTTATGTAAACAATTTTTCTCAGGACTTACATCTACACAAAACAAAAAGAGTAACAAAATTAATATTAGACCTTATTTACTTCTGGCAATAAAGAATATCCATCCATGGATACAGAAATTCACAGGAAAGAAAACAGCTCATCATTCTCACTAAAGATGTGCTTCAGAATTATTTTAATTTTAATTTTATATCTAATATTCATGAAACAAACTTTGTATTGTATTTATTTGTTTTGATCAGTTGTATACAAGCACTTTTAT
The DNA here is from genome assembly GCA_008750895.1 of Mirza zaza. Lineage (NCBI taxonomy): Eukaryota > Metazoa > Chordata > Mammalia > Primates > Cheirogaleidae > Mirza > Mirza zaza. The sequence continues at coordinate 1,272 of VSMD01099875.1, read as the reverse complement.
AAATAATTCAATCGGAAGAAAATGTCTAATACTTACAAATTTATTGTCACATTATGTTTATAAGAGGAGTTAAAGCTAAATTTATCTACCCACCTCTAAAATTACATATATATGTACATATACTTGTTAGTAAAAAAGTAAGAGTGAGCCATAAAATATTTTGAAGCAAAAAAATCATAGGATAAACTTCTATATGATAAGAGGCATGGAAATTCAAGTTAAAGGAGGAAAAAAATGAAAGATGTTAAAAAATTGGCCATTACAAAAAGAACTTATCGATATTTTTAAGTGGGTAATATTAGGTATCTTACCACTATAATATTTAAGATTCCATGGGAAACTTGTAAAAGTAATCAAAGTTTTAATTTAACATAGCATCAAAAATAATATCTTTTGCAATTAATTAAAACTATAGTTTTAAAAATAGAGGCTTACTTGAAAACATGTAAGAGCACAATGTTCTAAAAATTATTTTAGGAGTTTTGTGAGCAAAAATATTTAAAAACTTCAGAGTCCATCTTAAATTCTATATCAGGATACTGAGAAAGTTTCTGTCCTGCTCATGATTTAGCAAGATCTAAGTTCAATCACCGGAGGGCCATTTTTGGATGGAGCCATTGTCTAAACAGGAGTCGAAAGGCAAATATTTAAAATGCAAACATCCACGTTTAGGTAACACTCTAAGACTTTATGAGTTGCTAACCACAACTGAGACTTTAAACTAATGACTCACTTTCTTTGAGGCTTAGATTCCATATTTGTGAAGTAGAAGCAAGTACTCACCATACAATTCTACAGAGTAGTTGAATTATATATATATATATATATACATATTTTTTCTCTTTTAACAGATTTATAATTTGATTGGTTTTTCAGTGTTCACATGCCTGAGAGCTTGCTTGCTTTTTATAGTAATCCTAAGGCAAAAGAAATTACATAAATAAATGTAACTAGCATGTTTTTTATTTGAACTCAGATGCCCATGTCTTAGGATTCCTTAAAGTGAAGTATGCCTACAAAATTTATTCTTTTAAGACCCACCTCAAGTAAAATGTTCACTTCCGTGGCATGTGATGGAAAGGAGAAATAATTCTTATGCGTGCCATTCAACAGCTGAGTTTCATGCTCATCCATCTGTCTTCTCTCAGAACTGATGATGATAATAGCAATTACATGGAAAACAGTGCGGTTAACAGCGGTGCCTCTCTCTTCTTTCCCTCCTCTCTACCCGACTGCACTCTCCCAGACACTACATGGTGCTGGTCCCCTCCC
>VSMD01099860.1:0-74333 GCA_008750895.1 Mirza zaza | reverse complement strand
TTGCAGTCCCACCAGCAGTGTAGGAGTGTTCCTCTCTCTCCGCATCCACGCCAGCATTTGTTGTTTGGGGTCTTTTTGATAAAGGCCATTCTCACTGGAGTTAAGTGATATCTCATTGTGGTTTTGATTTGTATTTCTCTGATGATTAGAGATGTTGAGCATTTTTTCATATGTTTGTTGGCCATTCTTCTGTCTTCTTTAGAAAAGTTTCTGTTCAAGTCCTTTGCCCACTTTTTAATAGGGTTATTTGATTTTTTCTTGCTGATTTTCGTGAGTTCTAAGTATATTCTAGTTATCAACCCCTTATCGGATGCGTAGGATGCAAAAATTTTCTCCCATTCTGTAGGTTGTCTGTTTACTCTCATGACTGTTTCTTTGGCTGTACAGAAGCTTTTTAGTTTGATCATGTTCCATTTATTTATTTTTGTTGCTGCTGTGATTGCCTTTGGGGACTTCTTCATAAACTCTTTGCCTAGGCCTATGTCTAGGAGAGTGTTTCCAACACTTTCCTCTAGAATTCTAATTGTTTCGTACCTTAGGTTTAAGTCTGTTATCCAGCGTGAGTTGATTTTTGTTAGAGGTGAAAGGTGTGGGTCCTGCTTTAGCCTTTGTTTTAAATCTGCTGTTATGCAACCTTACAGACGGAGGGCACACTCTTGCCTAAGAGCTACCAAGCCTCAGAGCCAAATGCTTACCTGCTGAAAGCTCAGTGGGAAAAAAGAACATTGCTTAGAAGATAGTCTCAAAGGGACCCCAAGCCTGTCACTGGCATTCACTGCTGAGCCCATGCCTCCTATTTCCAAAATGCACATGGAATGTTTTCACCTTGACATCGCATGAGAGCCCCAGAACCCCACACACCCCAAGCTGAGGCCTGGAAACTGCACTCCCCCTTCTCCTCATCTCCCAATTGTTAGACCTCCCTAAGCATCTGAAGTTCCATTAATTCTAAGGATCCAGATTTCTTCATTTTTTATTGCAAAATACTAAGGGGATACAAATGGTTTTATTACATGGAAACCTTGTATAATGATAAGTCATGGTTTTTAATGTGCGTGTCACCAGAATAGTGTTCATTGTACCCAGTAGGTAAGTTTTCAGCCCTCACTCTTCCCTCTCACTCTCACCCCTTCTTGGTTTCCAATGTCCTTTATATCTCTTTGTGCCCATGTGTACGCATCATTTAGTTCTCACTTATTAGTGAGAATATATGGGGTTTGTTTTTCCATTCCTGAAATACTCCACTCAGGATAATGGTCTCCAGTTCTATTCGAGTTGCTGCAGATGACATTATTTCATTCCTTTTGATGGCTCAGTAGCACTCCATGATATATAAATACCACATTTTCTTTATCCACCCATGAATTGATGGGCACTGAGGTTGATTCCATATCTTTGCAATTGTGAATTTTGATGCAATAAATATTCATGTGCAGGTGTCTTTTTGATAAAATGACTTCTTATCCCTTGGGTAGATACCTGGCAGTGGGATTGCTAGATCTACATTTATTTCTTTGAGGAATCCCCATACTATTTTCCATAGGTTATACTAATTTTCAGTCCCACCAACAGTGTTCAAGTGTTCCTTTCTCTCTACATCCCTGCCAGCATCTATTGTCTATTGATTTTTTTAATAATGACCATTCTGACAGGGGTGAGGTCATATCTCATTGTGGTTTTAATAATTTTAATATTTTCATTTCTCTGATGAGTAGTGATAGTGCATATTTTTTACATTTTTTTTTTGGTCATTTGTCTGTATTCCTTTGAAAACTTATGTCTTTTTCCCACTTTTTAATGGGTTGTTTTTTTCTTGCTGATTTGTTTGAGTTTTTTGTACATTCTAGATATTAGTCCTTTTTTGGATGTATAGTTTATGAATATTTTCTCCAATTCTGTAGGTTATCTATTTAGTCTGCTGATTATTTTCTTTGCTTTGCAGAAGATTTTTAATTTAATTGTCTCATTTATTTATTTTTATTATTCTTGTATTTGCCTTTGGGGTCTTAGTCATAAATTCTTTGCTTACGCTGATGTCTAGAAGTGGTTTTCCTATGTTTTCTTCTAGAATTTTATGTGGTTTCATGCCTTTCATTTAACACTTTTATCCATATTGAAATAATTTTTTATATATGGCAAGAGATAGGGATCCTGTTTCATTCTTCTGTATATCTCTATCCAATTTTCTCAGCATCATTTATTAATAGGGCTTCCTTTTGCCAGTGTATGTTATTGTCTGCTTTGTCAAAGAGCAGTTGGTCATAGCTATATGGTTTTATTTCTGGGTTCTCTATTCGGTTGCATTTGTCTATGTCTCTACTTCTATACTAGCACCATGCTATTTTAGTCACTACAGCCTTGTAGTATTACATAATTTAAAGTCATGTAATGTGATGCCTCCAGATTTGTTCCTTTTGCTTAAGGTTGCTTTGGTTATTTGTGCTCTTTTTTGGTTCCAAATGAAGATTAGAATTGTTTTTTCTAGATCTGTGAAATATGGCATTGGTATTTTGATGGGGATTGTGTTGAACCTATAAAACACTTTGGGCAGTATGAACATTTTAACAATGTTGATTCTACCAATCCATGAGCATGGGATGTTTTTCTTTGTGTCACAATTTCTTTCATCAGTGTTTTGTAGTTCTCCTTATAGAGATCTTTCACCTCCTTGGTTAAGTATATTCCTAGATATTTTATTTTCTTTGTAGCTATTGTAAATGGTATTGAGTTCTTGATTTGACTCTCAGCTTGACTATTATTAGTAAATAGAAATGCTACTGATTTGTGTACATTGATTTTGTAACCTGAGACTTTGCTGAATTTATCAATTTATCAAAGTGTCTTTTTGGGGTCTTTAGCATTCTCTAGGTACAAGATCATATTGTCAGCATACAGGGATAGTTTGACCTCCTGTTTCCTGATATGGAAGCTCTTTATTTCTTTCTCTTGCCTGATTGCTCTGGCTAGGACTTCCAGTACTATATTGAATAGAAGTCGTGACAGTGGGCAACTTGCTCCAGTTTTTAGGGAGAATGCTTTCAACTTTTACCCATTTAGTATGATGTTGGTTGTGGGTTTATCATATATGGCTTTTATAATTTTGAGGTACATTCCTTTTGTGCCTAGTTTGTTGACGGTTTTATCATGAAAGGGTGCTGAATTTTATTGAATGCTCTTTCTGCATCTATTAAGATGATCATATGGTCTTTGTTTTTGCTTCTGTTTACGTGATGGATCACATTTCTTGATTTATGTATGTTGAACCATCCTTGCAAGAGTTCATTGGGATTTTGGTACATTGGGTATGCTTGAAAAGTGGACCACTAAGGGGGTTGTGAAATGTGCAGAGATGTAAATATCTGACAATTTTTCATCTTATATCTTCACTGCCAATATTTTTTCCTTTCAAGTATATTTTTACTTGTCTCATTATCAAACCTGACCTCGCATAACAAACCATGGTCACATCAGTTGCATCCTTAGCAATAGATTCAGGAGCAAGCACATGACTCAATTTTATCAGCCAATGTGGTGGGAAAGGAAGTTTCCTAAAGACTTTAGGGGAAGATCCCCAGCTCTTAAGGAAAATCAAGAAGACAAAGTGGTCCCTTTCTCACCAGAGGAACATTTGGCACCAATTACTCCTGAAAACTCTCTTACAAACACAAGAGGAAACACCCTTAGGATGAAGCCAGTTGTATTCATTTTCTATTGCTACATAACAAATTACCACAAACTTAGCTGCTTAAAAGGACAAATGTATTATCTCTTAGTTTCTGTAGATCAGAAGTCCGGGTACAATGCGGCTAGATTCTCTGCTCAGGGTCTTACTGGGCTGAAGTCAAGGTGATGCTAAACAGCCTGACTGTCTTTGATAATGGTGATGATGATGATGATGATTGCTAACACTGGGTCCCAAGCACTAGTCTGAAGCACTTGTACTTTTATATTAAATCACTTAATTTTTTGAAGTGCATACACTTCTAATCCATTTTGCAAGTCATAGACCTAACTAAAAAAGAGAAGTTAGGCAATTTGCCCAAGGCAATACAACTATCCAGTGAATGGTGGGTCTAGGGTGCAAACCCAGCCAGTCTGGCTCCAGAGCCTGCCCTCACTGCATGAAATCATCTCTCAGTTGACTATAGTGTGTACCTCTTAACTTCCCCTTATTTATGCCACAATGCATTTCCTCATTGTTTAAGCCAGCTCTGAATGAATCTTCTTTACTTGCAGCCCAAAGCATTCTAATTGATATGTAGTATCAATGAAAATGTGCATAAGTTGCCCTCTCATTCCCTGTTGTCCCTTTTGCCTACTGTTCTCCACGAAATGCTTATGTTGTTCGTTCTTTCCTAGATGATCCTGAGTCCATAATCAGACCTGTCTAGAAGCTTCATGGGCCCATCCAGAGCAATTGTCCTCAGTAAGAGTAGAAACTCACTATGGGGCACGTGCTAGAAATGTAGGGGTTTTTCATTGTCATAACAATAGAATGGGACAAGGGGCTAGTTGCCTTTAGTGGCCAGGAGATAGAGATGTCAGGTGCCTTGATGCATGGACTGTTCTGCACAACTTTCAAATGTACTTACAGACATCACATAGGTGAAACATCTTATAATATTGGAGCTGAAAACCTAACTCTGTTAGAAATATATCCAAAGTAATTATTTTATATAGATTGAGTATTCTGGGAATGCAAATACTATTTAAAAATGGTTCTTTGTTTTGTTTAAAACTTTTCCAAGAGTTGCTCATCATTTCAGAAAATCATATCACCTATAGCAGTGCCTCTCTTGGTATCTGGGTTGCTGGTAAACATATCTGAATAACTCCGTATCTAAAGTTATTGCATTTTCAGTAATCCTAAGAATATAGACAAATACACCTTAATTGGCCCTTATTTCAAAATGCATATATAATTCAAGTTTCAAAATTATTCAGTTGAATATTATCTTACATCTCATAAATCCAAATTCATTCAACAAAACTCTTCTACTTTATTATTAGACACAAAATAAATATTTTGTGTCCTATCAAATATTCCTTGTTCTTTTTCTCCTTTATATGACAATGAAAGCTATACCATTTTTAATTATATGGGTAAGTAGGTTATATAAACCATGAATTTCGGTTCAGGAGAGTAAACAAAGCATTGCAAAATACAGTCATGCATGGCTGATGACAGGGATATGTGCTGAGAAATGCATCATTAGGCGAATCCATAGTTGTGCGCACATCACAGAGGGTACTTATACAAGCCTGGATGGTATGGCCTCCTACACTCTAGGCCATACAGTGTGGCCTATTGCTCCTAGGCTACAAAATTGTATAGCATGTACAACTGTAGGCAACTGTAACACAATGGCAAATATTTGTATATCTAAATATATCTAAACACAGAGAAGGTACAGTGAGAATATGGTATTATCATCTTATGGAACCACCATCATATATGTAGCCTATCATTGACTAAAACGTCATTAAGTGGCTCATCACTATAATATTCATGGAGGAGAGGCAGGTCTGCTGTCACTGGCCTGGATCACCAGCCACCACTGCCACCACCACCTCATATACATCCACTGCAGGCCACAGATGGATTATTTCCTTTCTCTTTCTCTCTGCTTTACGAGAATATCATAAAAAGAAATGAGATGCCCAGTGTGTTCTTTAAAGGACTTACCATGCTAGGATTCTTGAAAACCATCTTCTCCTGTTAGGTCTTTTTACATATGAGGGAACAGAGGCCCTGGGAAGTCAGGCTGAAATGGCCAGCTCTCCTCTCCCCATGTGGCCCAGCCCCTGATAGCCCACCCAGAACCTTCTGGTTTGGGATAAGTTCCAAGTGAAGTAAACAGCACAACAACAACCATGACCCCACACACCAGTGGAAAGATCGTTCACTCAGTCATTCAACAACCATCTAGCAATGACGACTGGCCACTCTCAGCCTGGACACTGAGGATAGGCCTAACACACAGACTTTGCTCTCCAGTAGCCAAGAGGAGCTGGGAAAAGAGAGAAATGTGTGCTCACCTAGTTGTGACTTGCTGGGTTAGGGCCTAACAGACCGCATGAACAAAGATCACTGAAGTAATAATGTTTGCCTTGTTCACATCAAGAACTCTGTGATCAGTAACAAAAATTTACCACTTCTCCACTTCCAGGGAACAGAGATACACATGGACAAGGCTTTTTGGATACAATGTGTTGACCTCCAGCCAAACTCTAGCTGTTTGACCACCCTGCCTGGGTCCATCTACGAACCAAGTGTGTTCTGAAGAGTGTGGGGTCGTCAGGCAAATGAGCCAACCGGAGCTTTGGGGCTCTGCTGACTTTGACTACAGCCAGCTTTGACAGGCTAAAGTCTGCAACAAATCTGGGGGAGGAAGGCCTTCCTGCAGCCTCCTCCCAGGCCAAGATACTCAGCATCAGAAACGCATTTTTTAATCATGAGCATCCATGAAGTGAAAAATCAAATCAGCATAAATCTCAAAAACAGCAATGAGGAAAAAATAAAATAGCCCCGGCTATTTGGAATACGTTAGGATGAGGATGCTACAGCAGGACCTTGGTATTCAGGGTCCAGACTGAATTGATAGGCAGAATTAGGGATGAAGGAGTTAAAGGGAAGGACGTCACCAGCAGCTTTTCAGAACAAGGAAAGCCAGAGCTTTGGCGGCGAGTTCGCCAACGCTGTTTATTTCAGGTCTTGACGATGGGCAGGTAAAGCCCCTGCAAAGCGTGGCTTTCTGGACCCCTGGGAGCAAAGCAGAGGTCAACTTGGAATTATGTACGCTTATCAGGGCGGGCCCAGTGTGGATGATTTAAACCTAAAGGCAGCCCAAGGCATCCCTTCATCTCCACCTCCGCCAACCTCCTCCCGGCACATTTCTCATCAGAGCCATTTGCATGCCATGAAATGACCCTAGTTTAATCGCGCCGTCTGTCCAGGAAACGCTCTCTGCCCAAAACCCTTATTGAAATTTTGCCCCAAATATTCCACTTTGTGTTATATTAAAAAAAAAAAGTCACTTTAACAGAGGCAATTTGTGACTGAAACCACTATTCCTAATTATCGCTAGAGAGTTATTGACTAATTTGTGAGTCAAAACGCTGGTTTTAGCCAGTTTTGGCCTAAGTGGAATGTGCTCTCCCCATCTGCCTGCAAATTACAAACACGGGACTGTTGTCCATCGTAAGCCCCTGGCTCTCGAAATCCAACTTTTCATCATAAATCCTGAGAGAAAAGACTCACAGGGGTGTCTGTGTCGCCCCGTGTTCCCAGACAGCCCACGGCACCGCCGTCCATGTCTGTCTCCCCAAAGGCCGGCACTGCAGACCTGCCAGCAGCTGAAAGTTATAAATAGGACAGTTTGGGACGGGGGTGGGGATGGAGGAGCAAAATCTAATAAGGATCAGATGCTAGCGGCCAAGAACGCTCTTTGCAGGGAGGGACAAGGAAGAAAAGTATTGGTGCTGTGCTCCTAAAAACCAAAAGGAACAGCTCACACAAACCGCATCGATGAAACCTGTCTGTCGGTCACAGGGAATCCGACCAGCCAAGGAAACCTGAGGGATTTCTTCAATCCAGTGACATGGCTTGAGAATGTCACCTCCTCAGACAGGACTCTTATCCCACTCCTGGGCCCTTGCAGTAGTACACACTTACTCCAGGTTGGTGGCTGGGAGGTGGGGGGTGGGGAGTAGGAGTAGCCCCCCCCCAGAGCAAGAATTCCACAGGCCACCTGAACCATGGCACAGTGGCACCTGCTAAGCATGACACATGACCTCATGGCAGGGGTGCTCAACTTCGCAGCACCCACAGCAGAACTCTCCCTTTGTTGGGGAGACTGACACCCATCCGCGCACCTCGACCCGAAGCCCCCCCTCTGCCGTGCCTGCCACTCCATTCTCAGTGCCTAGCGTGGTGCCCGGTGCACGACAGGCTTTCGCCATGTCACGCCGTCACTGCTCAGGACTCCCACTTCACTAAGCTGCCAATTCCATTTCCCTGTCTGTCTTCGTCCATGCAGGCCGCTATAACAAAATACCATAGACTAGGTAGCTCACAAGCAACGGAGATTGATTTCTGACAGCTCTGGAGTCTGGGAAGTCCAAGACCAAAGCACTAGCACACACGGTATCTTGCTCTATAGCTAGCGTCTTCTCACGGTGTCCTCACATGGTAGACGGGGTGAGGCAGCGTCTGGGGCCTCTTTTATAAGGGCACTAATCCCATTCATTGCCTAATCACCTTCCAAAGCACCCACCTCGTAATACCATAATGTCGAGGATTAGGTTTCAACATGTGGATTTTGGGGGGGGACGCAAACGTTCCGTCCATAGCGCTGTCTGTCTCCTCTTAGACAGTTTATAGGCTCATCTTAGTCAGCTTTATATCCCTAGCATCTCAAATGTGGCCTGGCTCACTGGTGTTTATGGAATGAATGAATTGCTCCCTCAGGAAGACACGCACAATTTAAAGACGCTCCACTCCTGAGGCTCTCCTATTATGTGCATTAACAATTTACGACTTCTTTGTTTATCCATGAGGTCATATATTCCTTCCCTAGAACTATGTGCAGCTTGGGAATTGTGAGTAAGCTGTTCCTTTGTAAAACAACTCCGGAAACCTGGACAGTAGAAGGAAAAAGGAGAAACTGCAGGAGGGAAGCAACACCCTTTATCCTACTCAAATTGCTTCCTTGGAGATTTCCTGACATATCAGGATTGGGAGGTTCTGCATGACTGTGAGCTTCTCCACCCAGAGGCTAACCTATCACTTCTTCTTATAGGACTCAGACTCTTGGCATGTCTGGATTCACCAAGAACACACAGAAAGCAGATTCTTCCATTTGTCCACCCATCACCGTGAGCCTCCTTCCAGGGTGCCCTGAGTCCAGCTAGCCAGGCCCTGGTATACCAGTTGTCCCCCTTCCATGTGGCTGACTTTGTGCCTTTGGAGGAAGCCAGAACATCCGTAATAACTGAAATGAACACCGGCCTGCTCCTCTCCAAAGGCCTGAGAATCCTGGAGTGATTGACACAGGGAAGGGGGCAGGCCTGACTGCACCTGTCCTCGAAACATAGGGCATGAGAAGGCAATGACCTTTCCCTGAGCTCTTCAAATTATATTTTACAGTCAGAAATTCATTTTGATTGCAACCCTGTAGATATTATACAAACACGTGTTGTGATGATCAGTTTTATGTGCCCACTGGGCCAGGCTACAGTCCCCAGGGCTCCCGGCAAACACTAAGTCAGGTGTCCCTGTGAAGGTCTTCTGGAGATGTGATTCAAGTCTATAATGACTTGATTTTAAGTAAAGAAGATTATTCTAGATAATCTGGGTGGGCCTGATTTAATCAATTGAAAAGTCTTAAGAGCAGAACTGAGACTTCCCTGAAATAGAAGACATTCTCCCTAAGGACAGAATCAAACTGTGCCTGTGAGTCCCAGCTGCCCTGTCTTCCTGCCGACCTGCCCTGTGGACTTCAGACCTGCCTGGCCAACCCCCAGAATCAGACAAGCCAGTTCCTTGCAATTAATCTTTTTGGAGATACACACATATGTATTTTTTAAAGATTTGTATATATAAATATACACATAAATAGCTTTACATATGCTTACCTGCTTATTTATTTTCCCACTGGTTCTATTTCCCTGGTGGAACCCTGACCTATACACACATACACATACCTCCAACTAGCAAAAGATGCTCAAGACAATACTAACCCTTCCTAGGTATGACGAACTTCTATTCTGTGTATCCCAGGGGTGGGGAACCTGTGGCCTTCTAAGTCCTTAAGTGTGGCCTTTTGAGTGAATCCAAATTTTACAGAACAAATCCTTTAATTTTTATTAATACGTTTCTGTTCGTATTTTATATTTTATTTTTTAAATAAACGTATTTAAAATACCAAAGAATGAAATAAGTTTCAATGAAATAATCCTCCCAGATTGACCAGCACAATTAGAACATTAGCAAGACATAAGGGCTAAATTGACAGCTGCTACACTCATGATTTATTTCTAACTTCCCCCGCCTGACTGGCACCACTACTGCATCAGGCTGGTTGGCGAGAGTTTATAGGGTCAAGTATGCCAGTCTGTTATCAGCTTTTGACAACGGTGCGCTGTGTTTCTGTTTGAAGTGGAATTCGTGAATAGTTGCACAGCTCAACGGTTCTTTTTAATTCTGTCTGCTTCACAGTCTGTCATGTCAAAGAAGACTAAGAGAATGGTGAAGAAAGTAAACAGATTTTTCAATGAGGATTGGGAATTGCAATATCATCTTGTCTCTGCTAAAGATAGGATGATTTGCTTGCTTTGTTATAGTGCAATATCAACATTAAAGGAATTCAATGCTCATCAGCATTTTAATGCTCATAAGGACCACAAATATCTTAAATTAGAAGGAGAGGCAAGAAAGGTTGTATAGCAGAAATTAAAAGATGAAAGCAAAAGCAAAGAAAATTCTTGCAAGCAGCAATAAGACCTGGAAATAATGCCACTGAAGCAACTTATAAAGTAGCTTATATATCAAGAAAAAAGGGAAGCCATTCAGTGATGTAGAAATTGTGAAAGAATGCATTGTTGAAGTTGTAGGATGCTTAGACCCTGATAACGTTTCAAAGTACAAGCAACTTCCTCTTTCAACCATAATTGATAGTCAGCATGAATTAGCCTTCAACTTAACAGAACAACGTCATGCAATACTTCAAAAGGAAAATGCATATTATTTAATTGTTTTGGATGAATCAACTGATACTACTGAGTTGGCACAACTTTTATACTTCATTCAGGTCATAACAGAAGATTTTCTTTGCTAAGAAGAGTTATTCTCTTTGGACATTCCTGCAAACAGAACACGGGGAATAGATATCTTCAACAACTTTCAAGATAAATGTCATGAAATTTGACTGAATTTGGTAAATTGAGTGAGTGTATGTACAGATGGTGTACCATCCATGACAGGAAAACATGAAGGGTTTATTGCACAGATAAAGAAAGTATTAAAAGGTCCAGATGGTCTCATTTCTTTTCATTGTATCTTGTATCAGCAAAATCTCTGTGTTAAAGCTACTATTTTAAGTGACACTTTGCAACAAGTTATAGGTATTGTTAATTATATTCATGCAAATGCAACATGCTACATCAGCTTTGTAACATGCTAAAGTTGAACAATGAGGCATTCAGTGTGGATTTCCCCTATCATTCTAAAGTGCATTGGCTATTACAGGGACAGGTGTTAGCCAAAATTTTATCTCTGCAAGAACAAATAACTAAATTTTATGAAGAACAGAATCAGCAATGTGAATTATTGAAAGAAGATGTCTATAGCAATGCAGCATTTCTGTGTGATATCATTTCAAATCAAAACAACTTAAATATTTCTTTGCAACGGAAAACCAAGTCTACATATGATAAGTGGCAAAAAAAATCCAAGCATTTCAAGAAAAAAAGCTATCTTTTTTCAAAATACTTCTTCAAAAGGAAATTTTAGATGAACATTTTCCCCAGTTAACATAAATCATTGATGAGCAAAATGATATATGTGAATCATTTGAAGAATATGCCACTGTTATAGACCTATTAATTGGAGAATATAATGAAAGATTCACTGACTTTGAGAATCACGACATGACACTCAAATTAGCATTTCAGACTCAACTAGTTGATATCACCAAGATACCTAAAGAACTAACTACAGATGGAATTGACTGAGCTCTCAGCAGATGACAGTTTAAAGTCATTGTTTGATGCTAAGAAGCATCCAATTGACGTATGGAATATTGCAGTAGAATATGCACACCTTCGGCAACATTCCCAAAATATGCCTTCTTACTTTTCAACCATTTATTGCTGCAAATCTACATTCTCCTACCTAACCCAAATCAAGACACCCTTAAGGTTACAAATGACCGATACCCATCTAGACGATCACCTGAAACTATGGACCTCCATGCTGCAACCAAATATTCGAATGCTTTCCAACAAAAAGAAGACACAACAAAGTCATTAAAAGGTTAGTTAACTTCAAAATTAACAAATAGTTTTAATTTTTTGAAATGATTAAGTACACAGACTTTTACAAAATAATGTACATTTTTAAGTGTATCTTATTGAAGTTTCTTGAATTTGGACTTATTTGATTACAGCTAAATTAATGTGGCCTTCTAACATGAAAAGATTCCCCACCCCTGGTATAGACAGCCCCAAAGATCAATTTTATATCCTAGGAAAGGCTTCTCAGCTGCAGTTTGAAAACTATACAATGAAAGGGGAACTTCTCACATGCACACTCCACTGGGAGGTCTGAGTATTTACAAAGTCTGGGTGGACCCCCTTCCAAGAGGAATCCCTGGGGGAGAAGGCACCGAGATGATACTTCATGGTCCAGCCCATGGCACCCATGGAGCAAGTGTCTCCAGCTCAGCCCTGGAGAAATTTGGACGCCTGCCCTCAGGCGAGTGGGGGGAAGGGTGTCAGAGCAGGAACCCTGGGGTCTGCTAAGAGACATGCAGAGGAAGGTAGACACACTGATGGGCTCCCCTGGAGAGCCGGGCACTAGAGGACAGGCTGTTCCCTTCCAGGAGCAGAGAACAAGCCAAGAAAACTTTTGGCAGAAACCCAGTTGGAGACAGCATCTTGGAGCCATGGGACAAGGTTTTGGCAGTGGGAACAATGTGGTTCTCACAGTTTTGAGACAATAACTCAAAAGGACCTCACCTGCTGGGCTGATGGGCCCAGTGCAGGCACACGCCCAGAGTGGAGGACAACCGCCCTAAGAACATTTACGGGAAAAGAGGTCTGAGGGTTTGAGCTTACCATGAGCTCAGTCTGAACCAATTATGTTTTTTTTTAAAAAAGCCTCTCACTAAATACCAGCAACAACAAAAACCTGTTGTATCAGCACGGTTCGGTTGCAAATAACATGAAACACTCCTACGTAGTTTATGCAGAAAGGGGCTTGACACAGTGACATAGGTCTTCACAAAGCTGATGAAGGGTTGGTAGAGCAGGCTCGGAGCTGAGCTTCCAGAAACGACTCCCAAATGACGAGCTGCTGCGTTGGTCGTGATTGACAAGCCAAGTAACCAGGAGGCTGCTGTCCCCGGCCTCCCTGACACCAGAACCTCTGCTGCAGCTGTCTTGGAAAATCCCAGCACCTCCATGGCCACGCAGAAGGAGCAGAGACTCAGCCCCACAGCACGCTGCTTGCTGTCTCCTTCCAATCTCCTGGGGCATGTCCGCTTGGGGGAAGCGGGGCTGGGGGGCAGAGCCAAGACGCAAGAAAGCACAGGAAATGCAACCTGCAGCTCCGCAGCCTCCAGGGGGAGCACGGCAGGTCCCTCTGCGGGACCCATCCCACCCGCTGCCCACTTATGGGTCTAGAAACACACAGAGAAGGGAAGCAAGCGAGCAAAAAACGGGAAACTCATGGCACCGCTGGAAGTTTAGGACGCACAGCTGACCTGCTAAATTCCTGGAAGAAATGATGTCTGACATGAGACCTGCAGCGCGAATTGTGGGGGCACAGCCAGTGGCTGGCGGACAGGTCTGCTGTGTTGGAGACACAAGTATGTGTGGATTAGGACAAAGTAAGGAGCTGCCTCCTCCCTCCCCTGCTGCCTGCACCCAGATTCGCAAACACACGGGCCAGAAGACAGTGCAGCCATCTTGGACTGTGGAGTACTGATTTAAAAAATGACCAGATTACTTTATTTGAACCCTCCCTCCATGCACCTGCAAATGACCAGCACAGAGTTTAACAGCACAGGCTCTGAAGGCAGACAGCCTAGGTTTTGAATCCTGGTCTCACCATATATAGCTGTGTGGCCTTGCATAAATTATTAACTCTCTGTTCCTTGGTTTCCTTTTCTGGAAAAAACAAATGAAATGCAGAGAAAGTGAGCCTTTGGCCGCGTGGGCCTGCCTCTCCTCAGCCCACTCCCTGGCCCTTGGAGGCTGTTGACTACAAGTTCCTCCTTGCGCTCCGGCTGACGCCGGGATTAATGGTCTCCGTGGCATTCCATCGCATCTGGGAGGGAGCTGTCGATAAGGTCACTCTCGTTGTGTTGGATGAAGGGTGGGCACGTCCAACATCACGAGCAGCTTGGGCAGTGCATATCCGCAATTGGGAAAGGGGGAATTACTCTTAAGTCCCCTCTGGCCCTTCACCCGCTTCCCTGGGGGCAGACAGGCTCACATCTTTCCAGTGAGTCTCTCTGTCCCCTGGGGGCATGAGCCAGATGGCCTCTCCTTCCTCCAGAGTGCTGACTGCCACGGGGATCCAGGTGCCACCGTTTGTCATCATAAGTGATCTGGGGGGCAGAGGAGGGGGCTAGAGAACAACCCAAGGCAAAGTCAGAGTCCAAGTTCACGCCTGCTCTGAAATCCGCAAGCTGGGCCATATGAACCGTCTCATGACATGACACCGATTTCCATCCAGCGCCGGGACCAGCACAGGTACAAGAAGAAGAGAGGGAGAGAAGGGAATCGTCCCCTTTGAATGTGTCCGGGTCAAAAGAAAGAAGAGCGTGCAGCTGCTCCTCACCGTCTCCTCGTTCCCCATTCTCACCCCTGGATGCCAAGGAGCTCAGACAGACAGACGGACAGAAAGACAGGGCAGGGCTGTGCGCGACTCGACAACGGCAGAATCCGGTCCCACCAACAGGCCCTGTATGAGTGGTTACTGGAGACACAAATTACTAAATTTGTCCCAGCGAGAAGTACAAACATTGGTGTTGACCAAAAGGAATGGCAGAAAGCGAATCAATCTCAAAGAACTGCCCCCCCAAAAAGATTTGAGGTCAGATTGTTGTCACAGCACAGTCTTGCGAATGTTCGTGGAACAGATAATTCTCACATTGTAAAAATTCTTCCAAAGTACAGAAAGAGATGGAATACAATCCAATTTATTTTATCAATCTAGCATGGCATTAATAACAAAACCTAAAAAAGGACATAGCGGGGGAAAAAAAAGAATAAGTTAGTTTGAATAATAGGATATAAAGATACTAATTAAATTCTAATTAATCAGGAGTTCGAGACCGACCTGGGCAAGAGAGACTCCATCTCTACTAAAAATAGAAAAATTATCCGGACGTGGTGGTGCGCACCTGTAGTCCCAGCTGCTTGGGAGGCTGAGGCAGGAGGATCGCTTGAGCCCAGGAGTTCGAGGATGCTGTGAGCTGTGATGACACCTCTGGGTAACATAGAGAACTTGTCTCAAAAAAAAAAAGAAAAAAAAGAAAAGACAGCAGCAGCGTAGGGGAGCAGCAACGTGGCCCCTCTCTCCCTGCTGTGGCCCCCAGCTTGGAGGGGCTGCCTTCCGGGGAAACAGAGGCAGACGGGACCCAGGGCCAGAGGTCCCAGCTCGACCCTGTGCAGAGGAAAGTGAGGAGATGGGGTTTGAATTGAATTTGAGATCGAAGCCCTACAGGGCTGAATTTTAATGACTCAGAGGACCCTGAGTGCTATGGGACCGGCCGGGGTGCCATCGCAGGCTTGGCAGCGTGGCTGAGAGGAGTGCCCAATGAACCAAGTGCCGTTTTCTTCTTTGAATTTTTTGCATTTTCCTAATTTTCTCCAAGCATATATGGATTTTATAAATAGAAAAAAACTGACTCGTTGGGCTGTACGGAAAGGAAAAGTTTGCCATCTAAGGAATGTTTGAAGGTGGCCGTGCTATTTCACCTAGAGATTTAGAGGGGACCTGTCACGTATCTCAAGGGGTATCCCTTGTAACCATCAACTCCGCAAAATCATAAGCTACTACTAAGAATAACTTGGAAGAAAGGATAGGTTTATTCTGCGATCATGCAGGTGCCACAGCAAGGGTCCTGGGGTCACTGAGACAGATTCCCGTTCCCTCTGAGGACAACCTTTCCAGCCTGCAGGAGGAACAGGCCCGGCTGTGTGCCCATGTTCCACACTGGCTACATAGCCAGGGGCTTCAGCGGCCTCTAGGGCTCCAGCATTCTAGGATCCCACGCCTGCCAGCGCTGGCCTGGGGCTTGCTGTTTAATGCTAAGTCCAGCCCAGAAGGGATGCACCATAGCTGGTGTCATTAGCGTGAATCCGAGATTGTCTCAAACTCAAATACACAGGTCCATGTACTCAGGATGGCTCACTGCAGACAATGCGACCTGCTATCCTAAAAAGCTCCAGCTCCCTCACGGTGGTGGGGGCAGATGGAGGGTGGTGGAAGGCCATGGAACCCAGGCCTTGGAGAGCAAATTTCCCCTTCTTCCCAGGGAAGGGCAGCAAAGGCAGCTAGTGTGCCCGCGGTCGGAGACAAGCCCAGGGGTACTTGCGACGCTCCCCTCTGAAGTCAATTAAGGTCCCTGTGCCTGTCGGAGCAGCCCCTGGGCAGAGTTGGAAGCCCAGGGATCCTTCCTTTTTTAGCACTCAAGAGATAAGAGCCCTAAGCCAGGCCTCAAGGCCCTCAACAAACAGCTCTTGGCCAAAGCCTGGCCACCTCCTTCCAACACAAAGGCAAGGGACAGGGTGGCCATGTGACCTCACTCCCAGGCACCATTTCCAGCTTCCTTCCAGCTCTTTAATTTCCTCAAGCAAGTCTTTCTCCGGAGGCCACTGTTGCCCAGGTGACACCCGATTTCAAAGGACTCAGGGACAGCATGGCACAATTTTCTCTCCCTCTGTTCTTTGCAGTGAGATGGTGAGATCCTTTCGGGAAGCCGGGAGGTTGGGCTTCGCATTTGCCATCAAAGTGATGGGTTTGGCTAGCAGTGCTGGAGCCCAACACTGCTGGAAGCCTTCAGTACACTGGCTGTCACTAATTCTATGTGTTTCAGAGGCACAGACGTCCCTAAAGCAATGGAATCATCAGGTACAGTGTCGGGCGGGAGGCATTGAGCCACCGGATTCCCCGAGTTAGAGGCTTACAGATAAACTACCCTTAAGGCAGCGGTTAGGATACCGTGCAGCTCCCTGACAGGCATGAGAAAGTCCCGCCCGCCCCAGCCCCTGCCAGCCACCCACACCCCCATCCTCCAGAAAGCTGTGCCTTTGCTTGGGCCCAGACGCCCCTCACCCTGCTCTTTGCATCATCCTTCTAGAATCCCCTTGGTTTTCCCGAACTTCTTCCCCACCCAAGTCCCATCTTGCCACTCACTCCTAGCTCCTCTCACGATGGCCTGGGCATGTCACTCTCACAGTACCTGAGACACTATTGCCATTGCCTGCCTGCCGCCAGGCTGCGTGCACCTTGCGGGTGGCGCTTCTGTCTTCTAGACTCAGCATTCCCAGCCCCACGCCCGGCACAAGCAGGAGCTCAGCAGGCACTGGCTGAATGATTGAATATCATACATGTGTCCCTTTTTCTTAATACACGCAATGGGCAGCATTCTGAAGCCAAAGAGACTGTGTTTGGACAGTGCTTAAACCCTGACTTCTCTCTATCCTTTCCGTGACTCTCCGAAGCGTGGTCTGTGCCCCACCCATCAATCGAGGCGGACGAGACTATCGTGCACTTGGGTTAATTGCAAACTCGATCATTTCTAATACAAAGCTGGCATTTTACATAAAGTCGAAGCAGACTGCTGGTTTTGAAAGTGCGAGTGATGTGGTTTCCCGGTGGGCAAAGCAACTTCGTGGAAATATTTATTGTGCTCACGGATGACATTCTAGCTATTGTCCATGTTCCTTTTTATGGAGGCATAAAGATTACTTTTACGGCAGGGCTGGCTGACATCTTCATCCACTCCTCTAATGCGAATATTCACCGGAGGATCTTTGTGCCAATGAGGAACATTCAGCCACATTCAACAAAGGTTTATTGAGTGCCTGCTCTGAGCAGGGCACTGAGTAATGGGATTTGTCTCCAAAGCTTTCAAATCTGCTAAAAATATTCTCAATTTCACAAGCAGCCGGGACAAAAAAATATTTTGCTCGAGTCTCCCCTCTGGGAGTGAAAATGCACCTAAGAGTTGCCCAGGGAGATAAAACCTCCCTTCATGGACCTTCCAGATCTCCTAAAGGTTCCACCTCCAGCTGGCTTGGAGAGCTCGCTCATTAAATTCAGCGCACACGCTCCGTCTCCAAGCAGCGGAGCTCAGGGGCACACTGCAATGCATCAACCCTAGGAACGTGCCCAAGCCGAGTCCCAGAGAGGAGAGGAAGCGCAGATGACCACCAAAAATCGCCAGAATCCTAAGGAGCCTTCAAAGCAGAGGGAATGCCCCCTCTGAGCCCCAGTTTCTTCGTCTGCAAATGGGGATGACACTGCCTTATCCCCCAAAAATGTCATGGGAATTAACGACAATCTATGCAAGCTACCCACCATAGTGCAAGGCACCTAGCAGATGTCCAAAAGAGGCGCATCTATTTGCATCTCTTCTGGCCAAACAAGACATGCGGGCCGCCAGGTGGACGTGGCAGAGGAGAGAGAAAGGAGAAGACAGGCCAGTAGGATGCATGGGGACGCGACCAGCTCCCCAGGGACAGGCCGGGCGCGGGAGGGCATGGAAAGGAAGGGTTGGCGGTGGTGCCGAGGCTTCTGGCCAGTGACTGCGTGGCGGTGACGTCTGCACTGCGGCCAGACTTGCCCTGAGAGCCCGTTGCTGTGGTTTTTGTACAACCGCAGCCCCTTCACTCACCAAACTGTGCTCCCCGAGTAGCCCCGGCGTGTCCTCCTCCACGAAGCCTCCCCGGAGATGAGAGGGGGAAACAATCACTCTCTCCTTCCATGCTTTGGTTGTCCCGTCGTCCCATAACCTGGAATCCAGCAGACAAAACCACCGGGCCAGAGGGCAGGACGAGGACGGGGGCTTGGGCAAGGGGCAAAAGAAGAGTAATGTCACACATTACATTGGCAGCACACAATGGGGTTTTGGGTAGGCAGCTGAGAGTAATCCATTCTCTTCTCAGAACCCAGCATAACCTCGGACAGTTGGAGCCGCGTCAGAGTGAAATTCCTGTACCACGTAAGCTAATTAGTACCCTCAGAGAGAAGGGAAACCGAGGGCTGTGACAACTTTGTAGAAGAGAATCCCGGGACCACAGTGAGTCACAAGCACTCAGAGAACCAACACGCAGGCTTGGTTTGCCCTGAAAGCCCAGATGGGATGTGGTACCGATGGATCACATCTGCAGGCCCCTGAATCTGGTCTTTGCAAAAGCCATGCAAATGCAAGCACCATGATGTAAGCCGCTCACTGTCAGAGCCCTCGTGGGACCCCGCCAGGGTCTGGCCCTACACTGGAAAAAGTCCTCCAGAGCCTGATGAGAACCCGGCAGAGACGGGGGTGCTGACATTGTGTAGTAACTTCAGGGCTGTGAATTGTGTTTCACGTATCTTATCGTATTTCACAATTCCAAGAGTTCTAAGCACGTATTGAGTATGAATTGCAGATAAAGAAACTAAAGCTCTAGAGAGGGCCTCGTACGTGCCAGGAAAAAAAATCTTGACTTTGTTCTATAGCATCAGATCCCAAAATAGTGAACCTGTGACTCCCCTGAGGATTGTATTGAAAGCACAGATTCCTGAGCCCCAGGACAGGAATTCTGATTCAGTGGCTTTGCTGTAGAGCCTAACACTGTGCATTTTAACAAAAGCCCAGCAATGCGGACAGACGCTGTTTACACTCCTGCAAGGAGGAAGGAAGCAGCGTGGGGTGGGACCAAGGCCCTGACCTGACTGGCTTGCTAGCACATCGATGGCCCTGGCCACCATGTGATGGCATGCACCTACTGTGGCCACAGGACTAGTAGTAGAGCACTGCCTGTGGAGATTAGAGGAGGGGAGGGAGGTGAGAGGGCTGGGATGCAGAAGGGACACACCTGGATGCGTCAATCAAATGTGGGGCGGGTAGCTGTGGTGGCTTGGCCGATGGTGGCACCAATCATGCAAGTATAGAGGAGGATCATGTCTGCAGTGAGAGCTGAGTGAGGGGCCTGTGGCTCCTCCAGGTGGCATGTCCAGGAGGCAGGTGGCTCACATTCCAGAGGCCCTGCAGAGAGGTCTGGGCTGGGAGATTATTCTGGAGGCATCAGGCATGGGTGGCAGCAGTCCTAATTCCCTTCCTCCCCCACTTTTTTGGCCCAAAAGTACAGTTCTTGTCAGATTCCCTGCAACTGGCAGAGGTCACCTATGGGGTCTGCTCTCCAACATTTGTCCCTGATAGGACAGGGACACCGACTCACACCCACAGCCCACTCACCAGTCCTTCCTCCTCTAGAATTCCTTAGGTCCGAGCAGTCCCCACCTCTGCAGGCCTGGGCCTATCACAACACAGTAACAGGAGGACACCTAGATGATGCCCCTACTCATCCTGGGAGGTTACTCATGCTGCCCGCTTGAGCACACGCAGGTCTGGCTTGTGAGATGCAGAGTTCCCATGACCCTTGTCCAGTGGATGTTTTTAGGCTGTTCGGACAACTAAACCCCTTCTTTGGAGCCTATTGTGACTCTGGTCGAAGCTGAGTTGAGTCCAATCACCCAGATTCCCCGCTGCTCGGCAGCCACGCCCACCCTGGGACATCTCCTCCCAGCTGCATGGCTCTGTGGCATGTGGTCTGAAATCCACTGCCCTCATCCCCAGCCCTGGGCTCAGGCCCTGACCTTCCCCCACCCACTGGAAATGTTCAGGAACCTTTCCTGCTGTCCTAGACCCCCTCTAAAACCAGTGTCCTATATTGAACCCCAGTGACCTAGCTGGGTTGCAGAAGCTCTGCTTCCAGCAGACCACTCTCTCCATGGCACCAGGGCCCCATCGTGAATGAGAGATCACCCAGAGTTACAATGCAACGTGAAGCCACCTGCTGCCAGGTCCTTCCCCGCCTCATTGTGAGACTCCCATTGTTTTGCTTTTACTGATTTGAGTCACCCGGAGCCCCGATACTCTTTGGGAGAACACCCCCTCTCAATCCTGTTCTGTGTCACTTGGTTGGGCTGACTCTGTATCCCCCCATCTCAGCAGGTAGACACCTCACCCTGGCCACATCCACCAGAGCATTCATCCCCTCGGCCACCGTGTTGGCTCAGCCATGGACAAGCGGTCCAACCCCCACAAATGAGATTCAGCGCTTGGACTTTTGCCAGAACTTTCTTTCAACTGATGTTGCTAAGCTGAATGAAGGAGGCCACAGCTTCCGGTAACCACTGCGCCATTGTGTGGGAAAAGCCTGTCCACAAATGGAGCTACACAGAGGAGAGAGGAAAAAGATGAGTGAGACATGCCCTGGTGCATTTGGCATCCTTAGGGTTCTCACTAACACGAGACAATGACATGACTTTCCTTCACCCGAACCAGACTGAGCTGGGCTTGTGTATAATCCTTCCCGCATCCCTGGCTTAGCTTTGCCTCTTAGAACATACACCTAACAACCGCCCATCCTAGCCCAGGCAGCTTCGGCAGCCTGGTGTCCCCAGCACCCACGCCTGTTGGGACATCCAGGATCTCCTTTGTCCTTTAATCCTCTGGGGGCTTTATCACAGGTAGCTGAGGACTTCCTCTCCCCACTCTCCTCTTGCAATCATCAATACCACCTCTTCCAACCCTTACCTCCGTATAATTTGCCTTTGATGACTTAAAGAAAACTGAAATGATCCACTCAAAAGCAAATACCAATCTTCTTTCAACATGGTTCTTTTCAGCACCTAAGGCAGGTCCCTGCCCATAACCTACACCTGTCATTAGAGGGTAAAAGCATGTGAGCACGAGCTGGCAGGGACATTTAAACTGGTGAGAAGAGCGATTGATTGTTGACGTGCTGCTGGCCGTTTGGTTTAGGATATCAATAGCTCATCGATGCCCCTTTCTGTGAGTTTAACAACTTGCCTCCTTCCCTGCTCCAGACTGGCCACGGGAAAGAAAGAAGAGCTTGGCTATGTGACAAGTGCAGCAGATTTCCACATAAATGCATTTTTCTCTCCTAGTGCATGTCTTTGTTTCCAATGATCTGGGTGCCAGTGGCCCAAGATGTAGTCACCATGGTCTCCTAGCTTAGGTATCCTCTCACGCACAAATACCGACCATGCTACTAAATACACTGAACTCTAACCCCCTTCCCTCTTCCAGGGAACCGAACCTCTGCTCTCGAAGACGTCAAAGTGAGATCTCTACACAGGTCCGAGGTCGACCCTCAGCGTGAAACAGAGTTTCTCACCTGGTTACACAGGGTTTGGCTGCCTCTCTCTAGGCCATCAGGGCATGGGTGGGAGGGATTTTACACGTGAGCTCTGCTGACTAATCAGGCCCAGCGTCCATTTATCTGTGACCTCCCTAGGCAATCTCATCCACTTGGGAGTTCATTTCTACTTGAGCACTGTTTCCCAGGTCTGGAAACACATCTGATGTGACAAGGTCTTTGAGCTCCTCATGGGAGCTCCCTGCCTTCAGGACATCCTCAGGTGCCTGGGGACACCCTGAAGTCAATGTGTTCTGACTGTCCAGCTACTTCTCTTGTCTCAGTCTACTGAACCACCCATGTGCTCGAGCTGGACCCAACTCTTCCTGTAACTGCCTGCCACCCAAGCCTGCTGACACCGCATGCCTGGTATTCCTTTCCTCTCCCTCCTCTCCACCCATGCAGCAGCTGGGGCAGGGCAAGGACAACATCCTGACTGACCTCCCATCTCCCCTCCAATCCATCTTGTCACCTGTAGCCAGAGTGATTCTCTCTAGAATGCAAATTCAGTCTGCCCAGTGCTGACTTTCTAGGGCAAACTCTGCTTCTATATCCGATGCTACAGCCAGATGGATCTGCCTACAGTTACCCGAGACGTCTCTGCCTACCTCCAGACTCCCCTGCAGGCTGTCTGCTCCCCAGAAGGGCCACCTCCCAGACACCGTTCCCTACCCTCAGTGTCGATCCTTCCGTCCCCTGTGTCCCCTGTAATTTGAACATTCCTCTAATATTGCACTCACCCCATGCCTACTACCCCTCACTCCTGGTCCCGTGTCACTTACCAGGAATGTGAGCTCCATGTTTTACCCCCAGCTGAATCCCAGCATCTAATCAGCATTCAGAAAATCCCTTGGTACTAAAGATCACAAAGAGAGTCTCTGCCTCATCAATAATGTTCCACTTACTCCCAAGACGACCCTCCTGCTGACCTCGGAACACAGTCGGTCTTGGCTCACAGACCCCCGTGGACAGGACCCCGTGGGGTGGCTCAGATTCCTGGGCTAGAGGAGGAGGCCTCAAAAGCTTGCAGCAGGGAACTTGCCCTTTAAGGGAGAAAAGAAGATGGTGCCACCTCCCTCCCTCCTGCCCCCACCCCCACCCCCCGCAGCCCAGAGTGCCCCCAGAAGATGCCCCCATGCACGTTCTCTGGTCACCTAGGAACCTGCTTGGTATTTATGAGCACAGGGATTGCTGCCATCACAGGCCATTTAACCTCCAAAGACATTCCGCTTTTGAGAAGCCTGGGCCTTTTTCCTTCTATTTCATTAGCCAGGAGCATTTTATGGTTTCAGGCTTGCTCTTCTTCTCAGATGCAGAAATGTCAGTGGCTCCTCACTGTGAAGGCCTTTTTCATTCCCAGAGGGTCATTTCACCTGCAAGTAATCCCCAGGACAGCGTGACCTCTGGCAAAAACAGCAGGGGGCGGCCCTCAAACCCAGGGGCCCCGGCTCAGAAGACAGCTCAGCATCCAGACAAAAAAGAGAGAGGCGTCAAGGGGAAGGATCAGCCTTTCTCAATGGATTCCAAAGCATCGTGTAATATTTCATCCTAAGATGTCATAGCGCACCTACCTTGTGTTATGGTGTCGATATTTTCAGATGAGCGCATTCATCACAAAAATCACTGCCCAGCCATCAGCCTCAATTCGAAGCCCTGGAGTCCCACGGCCAGCAGCGGGTCCAGAGTCAGGTGTCGGGCAAAGCTGGAGGGAGGCCAAGCGGGAGTGGAGCCACATCGCATCAAGCCACGCTTACTGCTGTGTGCCAGGCACTGCTGGGCGGGCTCAGTGCGGACAAGACGGAAGAGTCCCTGCCCTAAGAGCTTTCATTCTGCCGTGAGCCAACACCCGGGGAAAGTCTGTGAAGTGCCGGGAAGCCACGAGAAGTCTAGATTCCATGCCAGGGGCAAGCAGAAGTCATCGGGTGGGGGTTTTTAGGTTAGAAAGTCACAGTCTCTGGTTTACATGTTGAATGGGCCATCTGGCAATTAGAGACAGAATGGAGCGTCGGAGGGTGACAGGACGCAGGGAGGCCACTTCAGGGCAGGAGGCAGGTCCAGCACCGAGGGACAGCGTTCGACTGGTGGCTCTGGAGATGGCAGCTTGGGAATGGATTTCAGGCGTGCCTTGGGGTCACCAGTGAATGCAACGTGGGAGATGAGAGAAAGAAAAGCATCTGAGATACGTCCTCGGTTTCCCACTTAAGCAGCTAATGGTGCCACGTATGAGATGGAAGTGCAGGGAGGGAGCGTTTTCAGGGAAGAGACGATTAGAGTTTTGTGCTGGACAGTTTAAGTTTGAGACTTCCCCGTAGTGACGTCCCCAAAGCAGTTGGATACCCAGGTCTGAAGCTCGGGTGTGGGAGGAGGACTCTGAGCTGGAACCAGAAAGAAGCTTAGAGACTGCAGAGCAGAAGTCCGAGGCTGTCTTATGTCCTGGGACGGAATGCAAACTATGGGCTAGCCCCAGAGTTTCTCTTTAGGAGACGGGCTTGTTTCGGAGTCAAAATAAAAAAGGGTTTTGAAGGGAAAGAATCACTCTCTGCAACAAATTCCAGATTTTCTGCACATTAGGCAATGGGAAAGCCATCTATCGTTAGAACCTGTCACTTGTCCTGGTCCTGCCAACACTCCTTTGAGGTCTCAGACAAGTCCTGGCACCCGTTTAAGCCTCCAGGTTCCCCTCTGTGAAACGGGAGTGTCAGGCTCCATGCGGCTGTGACCCCACGTCATTCCTGTGCCCACACCCGGGGCCGGGGCAGCACCAGGTCTGCGGATGCTCAGGAGTATCTGGCAGGTCCCCACATCAGGACGCTCTTCCATGAAACTGGAGAAGCCAGCCATGAGCGAGGAATGCCGGCAACACCACACGCTGGATTCCGTCTCAGAAGGAGCCTCCTCCAAGTGTGCCATCCCCTCCCCACGCCCTGCCTGGGGTTGCTGAGGCTGGGCAAACTCCCCTCTCTTTGGGAGGAAAGCAAAGTGTCTCTCTGTGACGCGGGCGGCTGAAAGCCACTAATCACTGTCCCATGTACCACAGTCTGTGTTGCAGGCAAGGCCTCTGTGGAGTTTACGAGGGGGCGGCGTTTAAGAAAATTACCTGCTAGGTCCCGAGTCCTTAAGCTCAGAGCCTGGCCAGAAGATTCAAGCTCCTCGCCCATCACTCAGTCCAAGAGGCTGGTGCCCGCCATAGGGGCAGGACAGGGGGTCAGGGGAGAAGGAGCAGGGGACAGGAGGGAGGCAGGGAGGGAAGAAGGGAGAGGATGCTGATGCTGACACTAACCGTCAATAACTATCGGGGTTGATACGCACACACAGTCTGGGATGAAAAGCAGCTTAAGCGCGCGGTGAGGAAGGTGGGTGGGAATGTGACCGTGTGCTGAGATTGGTCAGAAGGAATGAAGGACAGATCTGCGCCACTACGTGGCTGAGCCTCGGAAACCTCGAACTAGAAGAAATGTGCCACGCACTGAAGGCCACGTGGTGTATGTAGGATTGCATCTGTATGAAATATATGAAGTGTCTAGAAAATGCACAGAAGCAAAAAGTGGACTCAAGTTTGCCCACAGCTGCAGGGAAAGGGGAAGCGGGGGGTAAGGGCTAAAGGGTCCAGGGTTTCTTATGGGGGCGATGAAAATGTTTTGAGATTGATGGTAGTGAAGGTTGCACAACTCTGGGGATATACGAAGCAGCACTGAGTGGGGAATTCAAACAGGGAATTGCATCATATGTGAATTGCGTCTCACCGAAGCTGTCGTGTGTGTGTGTGTGTGTGTGTGTGTGTGTGTGTGTAAGTGCACTGAAGCTCCCGCTCTTTTTGTGTGTATGGGGTTCATGCTAAATGATGCCAGGTGAAACGCTGGCTGTTAATTCAATTATCGAAGTAAGTGCCACTCCTCAGCCACAAGAGAGCAGGGACTAATCAAGAAATGTCACTCTTGCAAACTACTTGCCGCACGTATTCTATTCCTAGATTTGTCTGGGAGCTGGAAGGGATGTCATAGTTGGCTGTTTGGGAGATGGGATAAAGTGAAATACATGTTTCATAATAAATGTCACTTCTGTCAATTCTGGCAGTTGCAATATGTGCAAAAACAGAACTCTCCCTGGAGGGTGTGAAAGCGGGAGCTATGTTTGGAGGCGCCACGCAGCAGAGCCAGAGGGACGGGACACGCTAGGATAAGGAAGATGCTGGAAGCCACGGGGGACGTGGAGGGGGGGCTGGACATGGGCTCGAGAGGACACGTACCTTGCTTACTCATAACTCTCGTGGACCACAGTGGAACAGGCTTGGTGGCATTAAAACTGAACTCTGCCTACACTTTCTGTTATGACCTTAACACGTGGCCCCGCCCTCATCCAGCGGTTCCTAAACTTGCGTGTGCATCAGACTCTGGAGGGCTCGTCAGCACACAGCTCACCGGCCCCTCCGCAGAGCGTCCGATTCAGTAGGTCTAGCGAGGGGGACAAGAATGTACATTTCTAACTAGGTCTAGGTGACGCTGACGCTGAAGTGGATGCTGAAGCTGAGACCGATGCTGATGTGACCAACCCGTGGACCACACTTCCCGTGCTAGGTGCTAAGGCCCTGAGAATTCTTCAAGAAGCATTTCTTCGGATCACTGTTGAGACGCTCCAGGGGCAGAATGGGTTAAGGAAGAAAGGGGTCGCTCTGCTCCAGGAAGACCAGCTGGGGTCCTCGTGCAGTTTAGATTGGATTCCAGGCCTCTTGCTTATTGATTGCAATCAGTCAAGTTACCCCTGTAACAAATTGCTTTAAATTATTGAAATAGTAATAGGCGCAGCTGGGTAAATAATGCACAGCACCGTGCAAGTCCATATTCATTAAAAGGTTGCCCACGCCACACGTCTCCCACTGGGTCTGGCTCAAAATGATTTGTTCCCTCCAACCTGCTACTTCTTGGTGCTTGCCCACCTGCAAACCCTCCAGCTGAGAAGGTTGAAATTGCTCACACATCTTTTACAAGTCTCTGAAGGTAGTCTTCAACATCTTCCTGCACGTACCCATGGCATGGCCACACAGACACGAATCCTAAGTGTCTTTAAGCTGCTTAACAGCATGTATGCTGAGAGTGTTTAATATCTCGCGGTGATAATGAAGCTCATGACTTGGAACAAGTTACTCTCAATTACAGGCTGCGTTAAAAGCAAATCAATTAATTCAAACTCAAAACGCCTTTGTTTTCAATTTTTTATTAATAAATGGAGATCTTTGAGATTGCTAATTTCAGCCCAGTGAAGCGAGTTTTAGGAAATGTTTTCTTAAGAAAACTTTCCCTGAAACGAGATATGGCAGAGACTAGCCGTGGTAGGGCTGATGAGGATTAAGATGGGCTCTTTGGAAAGCATCATGAGATAGAACATGCAAATCACCATGGAAACTCAGTCATGTAATTATCGTATAATAGGTTTGCTAATTATCCTAAAAACACAAGAGAGTCTACTGCCTAAGTGGAGATCAAGGTGGTATTAGTGAGTAATACAGCAAGAAAATAGAGGAATGGGACGGCTAGGAATGTCCGCCTCCCCTCGACCTTCTTGGAAGCGGTGATATGCAAGGCCTGGCATTAGTGTCCTGCTGTCCTGTTGGAGGCAGGCATATGGGGACCTGCCACGGGCTAATGTCCACTTTCCCCAGCCTCCGAGAACAGCTGCTGCCTATCTGATGTTCCCAGGACTCACCAAGCCTCCCAGATTCTTGGCTTGTGAGGGATCCAACAAATTGGAGCATATTATACAGAAGTCAGCCTGTTCCTGTGGTCTACACCCTCCAGGTGCAGGGCTGGCCCAGAACCTGCAGGCAGGGCAAGGGCGTCCCCAGCCATCCCGGGCACCTGCAGCAGGCAGGCCCTGCTCTGGGAACGTGTACCCACTGTCACTCATTTAATGCACTCTCTAACCTGCTCAGAACAAAACACGTGCTGGATATAATGATGCCCCCAACACCGAGCCCTTTTCTTTCTAATGTTAACGATCTCAAGTCTAACAGAATACGGAGTAAGGGACAGCGCAAGCTCTATGTAAAACACCAGGTAGATTTACTATATATGAAATGGCCACGTTTATTTCAGACCTTTTTATTTTTTAAACACAACACTTCTGATATAATTAAAGGAACTTCTGAAATGCTCACCTATAGTCGGGCAAATCTTCTGTGTCTTTATGCATTTTACTATCTAAATGTCAATTCACAAACAAATATTGTGTGTTTCAAATTTTACCCAATTGGTATCGTGTTATATTTATATCCTGCCGCTCAAACGCTTTCATCTGACACTAAGTTTTCAGAAACTGTGGGTCTTGTCACATGCAGATGGAGAAGCGAGCTCGGTGACGTTGCCAGGTTCATCTCATGATTACCAGGACGGTTGCGAAGAATGGAGACTGTGTGATATATATCCTTAGGGCTTGAGAACTGGAGGCCTGGAATGTGGTCAAGATCCTGCATATATTCCATGAGGGCCTGAGAACTGTGCATTGTCTCTGCTTATTGGCATCTGTGTATGTCTATCAGATCAAGCTTGTAAGGGGTATATATTATACTTACTAATTTGCATCTGTCTAGTCAGGTTTCTACAGAATTGTGTTAAAAATCATAGTAACAGGACTTTACCTGTATCAATTATTTTGATTATCACAATTTCTCAAAAACATATATAATATGAGTCTTGCGAATAAAGAAATACAAGTCTCAAAGCTGGGATATGACAGACAAGGGGTTGGAACCTGTCCACTTCTGAAGACGGTTGGTATCTGCAGCTGGAGAAGGGCAAATAGAGACAATCTGGCCTAAGATGAAAGCTCTCAACCCCTAGACTATAATGGCAAAATCTAGCAAGTAAGAATTTATCCATTCTACCTTGAAGCCAACCTGAGATAGTTATACTTTGAGAGGCTCATAAATGCTACAAAGGCCACCACATTCATGACGTTGGCCACCAGCAAACAAACCCCCTTCAAGCTCATTCCTCACCTACTTTCCTCTTTATCAGATCCCATCAGTTCTGGGATCTCATCAGCCTCCCTGGATTACATCATACTAACCTGAGCTTGGCATTTTAGCTGATCTAATCTTGTCTGCTGACATTGAACTGGTCCCTCTGACCTGACATCTCCCATGGATGTCCCTGCACACACCAGGCCCCGCAGGCTGCACACCCACCTGTCCCACCTATCAGGGAGCCCCTGGCCATCAGGTAGCCTTGTGAGGACAGATCCAAAATTAACAACCACAGCCCAATCCAAAATTTCTTCCCAGCCTTTATGTCCGATTTTCTGCCTATTACAACAGAGACAGAAATGGCAGGTTCTCTATGACACTAATGTATCTTAGGCTTCACCGCCCTCCATTCCAAGGGCCATTGTAAGACCCTGTGCTTAATTTTGCACTCATAATTCTACCTTCTCAAAGAGGAGTCCAAAAACTCCTATGAACTTCAGGCTTCCCAAAACCTGGGTCTACTCCTGCAGAAGTGACTTCTTTATCTCAGAGATCTCCTGGTCCAGTAGTGAGGTGCTTTGGAGGAGTTTACATCTTTAATCCGGGATTAAAGCTTAGCTCAGAGGAGCAGGCAGAGGTCTCCCTCTGCACCCCCTCCTTCCACTTGTGCGTCAGGCTCAGAGCCTTCCCCCATGCCACCTGGGACATGCTATCCTTGGTCAGCCCTGCACCACCATGGCCTTCAAGCAGGAGGGGAGGCCCTGGCTCCCAGCTCAGCAATCTGCCTGGGCTCCACCCTGCTCCAGCTGTGTCCACTGGGCTCTTAGGGAAGGGCCAGGCCCAAGCCAGATGATCTGACACGATGGAAAGGGAAATTCTCAGCATTCCTTCTGCAGAAGACATTTGCCAAATGCAATGCAGTGAGGAGCAGCAGTCTGGGGTTTTCTCGAGCTGCCAAATGCCTCTTCAACCCTAGTGGAGTTCAGTGCAGAAAAAAACGGGTCATCTCTAATTAAGTCGAGCTTCACGGGGAACCGGCATCCGCTGTGGAGCAGGGGCTGGGAAGGGGCAGACCTCGGGGAGGCAGACGGAGGAGGCAGGACCAAGCCCTGGAATACTCTCTCAATGCACATAGACCTCCAGTTTTGGACAAACGTCTTCATATTCCCAGAAATGACCCAATGGAACAATCGGATTATATTATTTTCTCCAGTCATCAATGTACAGCGAAGGTTCCAGATGGAAAGGGCCAAAACCCTGTTTTTAACTCTATCTTGACTCCGCACTAATTATCCAAATTTCCTCATGACGGTCCTCTTCCCCAAAGGCCTGCGTTCCTTTCTCACCACCAGCAGGGGAGGGTTCGTGGGGAAAGGTCGGTTTGCCGATGTGAACTTCCAAAGCCAGCACCGGAGGCTCAGCTCCCACCAGGGCACAGGAGGGGTGTCCAGAGGCTGGCCACAGCCCTCGTTCCCCCAAAGCCAGGGGAATAAGCTGCGGCCCTGAAGTCGTGTCCTGTAGACTTTCCGAGGAGCCTGTGCATTGTCCTTAGCTAGAGGCCTTATGTTTATCAGGGGCTCTTCGCAAAGCCAAATATTCCTTCAAGACTCAGCTCCTCGGCTCCTCCTCGAAGCCCTGGCCGAACATCACGCACTTTGCAGCTGAACCAACCACCTGCCCTGCCGAGGCATCTCATATAATAGCACTAATGATTTCGTATAACGGGCCATGTCCATGCTATCTTCCACGCCGGTCTGGGAGCCTCACTTTCCCATCCTCCCCTGCTGAGTTTTCCCTCACCTCCAATACCTGTTAGAGTCCAGACACCTCTCCTTCTGCCCATTTGATCATCATGAGCTGCTGTTTTACAAATAAAGAAGCTGCACTTGAAAAGAGCAAGTATTTGCTGATGTCAGCACCAGAGGACACCCAGATCTTCCTCTCTCGGGTCTGTGTCCATTCCCTGGGGGAGAGGGCTAAAATCTACAACACAGCTCCTCTGCCCTCGACAGAAGACTGGATGAGAAATCACGAGCAGAGGTGCAAAAATATAACACAGTCATGAGCAGCAAGGCCCACAGAGGCCAGGCAGGGACTCGGAAGGGCCGGAGCAGGCCAGGCCAGGGGTAAGCACCATCTGGGAGGGTCTGCTCACCTCAAGGCCCAGCCTTTATTCAGAACCAACAGGTTGCTGCCACCAGGGACGCAGGTCTAGAATTACTCTTTTTTTTTTTTTTGTAGTTGGAATCTGGACTTTAATATAAAACCTTCAATATTTTTAATGATGGCAGGAAATCCACATGTTAGAAAAACACTGAGGGTTGGATAAAACAGATCTGCAAACTGAACATGGCCTATAGGCCGGCCGTCGGCAACCTCCCTGGACATCAGATCCACCAGTGCAAGTCGATCTCACGCAGCCTGCTGGCTGCTACCTGTCTCGGGGGACGGGAGCTCCGGCGGGGTCAGACACAGAGATGGCAGCCCTCGGCGACGACACTGCTGCTTCCACGTAGCTCCCTGCGCTTCCACGGGACTCGGACCCTCGCAGCTCACAGTGGAGCAACCTCGTGGTCTCCATCCGCCCATGGGCCAGTCAGGCTCCTGGGGGCAGACTATTTTTTAATTTGTGTCTGATTTGGCATTTGGCTTCTGCCAGACTTTCAACTGCTTTTCTGTAGGATCCCTCCAGATGCTTCTGTAGCTGCCCACAGACCCTCGCACAGGGATGGCGCGAGAGCGAACATTGCACAAATGTGACGTGGAGGAACAAATGGCCTCCCAGATAGTCAGTCCGCTCCCTCCTCCCTGCCTCTCTTCAGTTGTGTCTACCTTACACCAGCCGGAAGGCTCAGTGTCTACAGGCGGACCCAACTCTGCCCTCCCAGTCATGGCTCAGCGCCCACCACGTGCCAAATACTGTTCCTCACTGAATCCCTGAGACACTCCCCTGAGACAGGTCCCAGCTTGGTCCCATCCAACAGAGCAGGACACTGAGTCCCAGAAAAGGGAAAAAAGAAAACACTCCAGGAGCAAAGCTGAGACTTCAACCCAATTCCAGCATCCGCACCCAATGATAGCAGCCGTTACTACCCTCATTTCACACATAGATAGAGTCTCAGGTTCGAGACCTTCCTAAAAGTCACACCCAGCTGGAAAAAAACAAAAGACAAAACAAAACAACTCACAATTACATCAAGTCAACAACACGCTCAGACCCAAGGAGCCGTTCTAGATCCACTTCTAAACTTTAACATAGGCCTGGTTGAAATGAAAAAAAAAAAAAATGATTTTAATAAGGAAAACAAAGTTCAATGCTGGCTTTACTCTAATCCCTACTAATCGTGCCTTTAATTAAAAAGCTAAAAAAGTACACATGAGCTTAGCATGTTGTATCTCCCCATTCATTTGTAAGTCTGGTTTCTTCCCTATGCACGAGTGTGGGCTCGTTTCCAGCTTCTCGACGCTCAGAGTGTGGCCCAGGAGTTGTTCAGACGTGTGGACTCTCGGGCATCAGACTCTGCGTGCTGTTTGTGCGCGCAGCGACGTTGGAGAAGCACCTGACCCCAAGAAGTCTTAAATATCAGCGATTTTATGAACAATTCACTTTGGCGTATCTAAAGACAACATCAACTAGTAAATCTGGATTTTTAAATAGAAAAACTCTCCCGAGAGACACTGCCCTCCCCAAGCAGGCACCACCTGAGTGGCCCACCTTGAAATGTCTCAGAAAGCTCATTTTCCAGGTGAATGAGCAGGCTTTGGGGGCCCCCCTGTTACATCTGAAGCCTTAGTTCCCCCTCTGCCTGGCCACCAATGTCACCTGCCGCGGCCACTCTCCCTCTTTACCCAGCACACTCGCCCCACCCTTCCTGCAAGTGCTCTGAGCCTTTTGCTCCCAGAGCTGCAGGGAGAACATCATGGGTTTATCCAAAACATTGGGAAAAGGAAAAAAAGTAGCTTCCTAACCCCTTGCTAAGTGACTGGAGAATAGACCGATCTTTGGCCATATGGAAAAAAACGCACCCAAAAATGAGGTAATAGGGGAATAGCAGCGAACCTTAGGGGCTGTCCATGAACCAGACCTAGGACGGGTTTGAAAATGTCCTTATAAAGCCATATTGGACACGCCGCTGGTGACTCCTCGGTGGCCTGGCTGTGTGTGGCATGGGGCTGAGACCAGAACCATGGAATCCTGGGTTACAGGGAGGTCGGAGCTGTTCCAGTCACCGGCCAAATCTCCAATTAGTCCTGGGGGGAGATGCTTAGGAAGGGACCCCTGGCTGGAAGACGGGCCCAAGCCTGGGAAAGCCAGGAGCCTTCTCCAGAAGGCGTTGCTTGGCTTTTCTTGGGGCCTGCTGGAATTTCATTATCCTGTTCACACTGTACAGATGGGAATTTAATAATTAATTAGGGAATAGCTCACCCCAGAGCCTGTGCAAGGGGATTATGCAAATCATTTGCGATTGTGGCAAAGGGCTAAATATTTTATAGTATGTTTAATTTGCAGATACTACCCACTGAGACGGCTTAGGCAGGAAACCTATCATAATAATGATTATTACTACTCATTGAAAACTCCATCAAATTGCCTTCCTTTCAGCTGCTTTCACCAAACACTTCCCCCAAGAAAAGTAATTTAAAAAAAAGAAAAAAACAGAAAGTAACTGAAATGCAGAAGAATATCAGGAATAAAATGAATCTGTCTGGTTAAAATAAAAACTAACCTGGGCCCTACCTTTTGCCCAGCCTACAACTCCTTTCACACTCTGTATCCTCCATCCTAATAATTTTCTCTCACAGACCCTCTGGGTACCAGCTGAACTAGGAAGGCGAACACCAAAAGAAAGCACATTTCCTTCTTGTGCATTCCACACATTACTTAATGCATTAATTAAGCCACCCATTGATTCTGTGAGCACCCCCATTTCCTTCCTATAAATTTTCCTTTGCTTAAATAAGCCAGACCAACTTTCTATTGCCTCCCAATGAAAACCCTAACTGCTCTAGCTTGTATGAATAATAGAGGCTAAAGAATCACAAGCCCCAGGGGCTTCTAGCTAATTCCACCTGTTCCACCACCACCACCACAGTTTGAAAACTCAATCTTCTACAGTAGGACTGGCAAACTTTTTCTGGAAAGGGCCAGACAGTAAATATTTAGGCTTTTTGGGCCATACGGTCTCTGTTGCAACTTCTCGACTCTGCTGTTGTAGCACATGAACAGCCCCAACCAATACGTAAACAAATGAGCATGGCTGTGGTCCAATAAAGCTTTATTTACAAAAACAGATGGTGGGCCAGATTTGGCTGCCATCCAAACCTTCTGGTACTTGATATTACGCTATAGCATTTTTTTAAAGACTTCATACAATTTTCTTCTTTAAAAAAGAAAAAAAAAGAGTCTCTATAACCCTGAGCATGTGTGTGTAGACATAAATGTACTAGATTAAACCAGTGGTTCTCGACGGGGGAAATCTGGCCCCCTAGGGGACATTTGGCAGCATCTGGTGACTAGGGTCATCTACATGGGTGTGGAAGTTGTGTGATCAAACGGGCCCCTGCACTGCACTTGATTTAATGTTCTGCTGTTGCTGTCTTTAAATTTTTATTAATAATAAATTTTTGTATAATAAAAGGGGCCACACATTTTTATTTTTTACTGGGCCCCCCAAATTATGGTGCCAGTTCTGCTAGAGACATTTAGAAAAATCAAAGATTGTCACAGCCAGGGAGGTGCTACCAGCTTCTAACGAGTTGAGGCACAGCATGCTACTGAAATCCCACAACCCAACAAAAAAATAGCAATATGTAAGAAGTGCCAAGGTTGAGAAACCTTGGGTTAAACCATGTGAAATTGCCAATAATCTACCATTTTTGATTTACAAATATAGTAATTTTATATGGTTCAACCTAATGTAACTATGTTTTATATCTTTGTAAGATGTGTCTTACAAAAATATTTACAATCCAGGAAAAAAAATCCTCTCCCAGTGGGGAGAGGATGCATGTCCAGTGGAGGGTTTTTTGTTTTGTTTTGAGGGTTGTTTTTGGTTTTTTTGCTCACCGCAAATAAACTCCTTAATCACATATACTTATGAATTTATTTGTTTCCTGTTTTTTCTCCACAAGTTATACAGGTTGAGTGTCCCTAATCCGAAAATCTGAAATCCAAAATGCTCCAAAATCCAAAACTTTCTGAGCGCCAACAAGATGCTCAAAGGAAATGCTCATTGGAACATGTCAGGTTTCAGATTTTCAGATTAAGAAAGCTCAACCAGGGAGTGTAACAAAAATACTCCAAAAATCTGAAAACATTTGTAACCTGAAACATTTCCGGTTCCAAGCATTTCGGATAAGGGATACGGAACCTGTACATGCAGAAAGACACAAAATTTTCAGATTTGGAAACGTAAGCTGTAAAAGTGAATCTTCCCCTGTGCCTGTCCCATCTCTGTTTCCCCTCGCAGAGCAATGCCATTTGTCATTTCCCATCTGCCCCCACAGATGTTTTGTAAATGGGAGCATTCTGCACTCTCGATTACTCTCCTTTGTTCTTTAGAACGTCTTTACCTGCCTCATCTGTCCCCTAACCTGTCCACAAAAGATCCTGTCCTCCTGGCCCACACCGGCTTTGCCTCCCAGGCCACTGGGGACACCTATGTCTGTGACAAGGACTCCCATCATTCCAGGGCCTCCTGCTCCAGCAACTTTGCCTCCTGGAACAGAGTGATTCGATTTCTCTGCCCACCACCTCCCCGGACCCTGGAAGTCCTGGCTGAATAGAAAGTCACGTTTCGTTCTCATGCTTGATTTGGGCCAAACCTCTCTATGTAGTCTTTCTTTTTTTTTTTTTTTAATTAACATAATTTTTACTGTCATAACGGATGTAAATTTCTAAATGAGAGAAAAATACTTCTGTGGTCAAATACATTTAAAAATTTCTGTGTTAAACTCAATTGAATAGTTTATTACAGATCTCAGATACTTAATATGTTAGTATGAATTTTGACACTTCACTTTTTTTTTTTTTAATGGTTTGTCATATGTGCTTTATTACTCTCCTCAGGGAAGGGATACAAGTACCAGCTATAATCCAATCTTAGTCTTGACCCTCATGTCTGTTCCAAGAAGAGCAGAGAAGAGACAGTTGGATGTTAGAAGCTTTAACTTCCCAGTATTGGTTTTGACTTGAAAAGCGAAGGAGGGGCCACCTGTCATTAGCACCGTGAGCACGGTGTATGTGACCACATATGTGTTCTTAAATTATTAATTTGGCCTTTGAATTAAAAAGAGAAAAAGACAAGCAAAAGCAACCAGAAAAACATAAGCAAGCAGAGAACACCAAGTCAAGAGAATAATTAATTATTTAGAGATATTTAACCACTGCCTTGATTCAAGGGCAACATTTCTGGTTGGGAGAAGGAGAAGCTTGCAGGAAAATGTGGCTCTGACCCCAGCTAGCAGCAGGCAGTGGCTGTGAGGGCAGCTGGTCCCTGGGAGTCTGCCTTTCTTCTTTGTTTTTCTGTTTGTTTGTTTGTTTATGTTTTTTGTTTTTATTTTTGTTTTTGAATCAGAGTCTTGTGCTGTTGCCCCAGCTAGACTGCAGTGATGTGATCATAGCTCACTGCAACCTCACCCTCCTGGACTCAAGAGATTTTTCTGCCTCAGCCTCCCAAGTAGCTAGGGCTACAGGTGTGCACCAGCACCCCCGGCTGTGTTTTCTATTTTTTGTAGAGATGGCGTCTTGCTCTTGATCAGGCTGGTCTCTAACTCTTGACCTCAAGAAATCACCCCGCCTTAGCCTCCCAGAGTAATGGGGTTATAGACGTGAGCCACCGTGCCCAGCTTCCTCTTCCTTCTTGACCTTTCAACTCCCATGGTGGCCAGGCTTCATCCCCCAGGAGCAGAGCTGCCGGCTCCAGCGTCCCCTAACCCTCCCAGCAGGTGAGAATGAGCCACACTGGGGATGGTCGTCCTGGCTGCATGACGTCAGGGGTGGTGGCCCAGTGCTGGAGAGAATTGATGGGGAAGTGTGGTCTGCAAAACCTGAGTGGTCTGGGTCTCACCTCCCCAAGCGCCACAGTCATCACTCTGCAAGGTGACATGGGTGGGTGGAGGGGATGGAAAGGCAGGAGAGGAGCGTTGTCACGGCTCAGGAGGAAGCCCCCCACCAGCTCTTCTAGCTGCATTGCTCTGCCTCCCAGTGCTGCAACCATGTGGTCCTTCATGAAATGCCAAGTCCCCCCCAGTGCCAGCCACGTCCCTGTCTAAATGGATGTCTGGGCCCAGAGCGTCATGGGCAAAAGAACAGGAACAGAGGCGCAGTCCCAACCCTGCACGAACAATAGCATTGCAGCTTTTTTTTTTTGGTAGTAAAATGTACATAACATAAATTTCCCATTTTAACCATCTTTAAGCGTACAGTTCAGTGACATTAGGTACATTCACGTTGTTGTACAACCATCGCCACCATCCATCTCCAGAAGTTTCTCACCGTCCCCAAACTGAAACTCCATGCGTTCAGACACTGGCACCCTCCCTTCTACTTTCTGTCTCTGTGAATCGGATTACTCTGCACATCTCACATAAGTAGAATCAGTGTCCCTTTGTGACTGGCTCATTTCACTTAGCATAATGTCCTCAGAGTTCATCCAGGTAGTAGCGTGTGTCGAAATTTCCTTGCTTTTTAAGGCTGAATAAGATTCCCTTGTGTGTATATACCACATTGTGTTTGTCCATTCACCTGTTGATGGACACAGGTTGCCTGCACCTTTTGGCTACTGTGAATAATGCCATGGGTTTACAAATGTCTGTTTGTGCCATGCAGCTTTTTAAAGAATACACACTCCCACGTCCTACCTTGGGAGATTCTGTTTCAGTAGCTCTGGAGTGAGACCTGAGAACCTGTATTTTAGCAAAATCTCCGGCTGATTCTAATGCAAGACCAGGTATGGGGAATAAGGTTCTGGATCCCTGAACAAGTTCTGCTCATACCAGCAGCCAGTCATCCATGCAGTTCCTTTGCAATAAGATGGGGATAAGTTTCATCTGAGCAAAGAGGTGTTGAGATCAAGCCACACTTTGTTTTCTAAATTTTTCCTCCCCCAAAGCCCACCCTTGACAATGAGAGTAAAAACAGCTTTCCATTTTGTAAATGTCAGCTCCAACAGTCTGAACGAGGCAAGTGGGTTTTCCTGTTTACATCAGGGAAACTGAGGCTCACACACAGCTCGTGCACTGGTACTCAAGCTCATGGCTCTGACCCCAAAGACTTTGGTACTTGGCTTATGGATTGTACTGCTCTGACTCGGCCAAGCTCATGGCAGCTCTCCTGGGTGACTCTGGGTGACATTTGACACAAAGGATATAAAGTGATAGGAGAAAGAAGAGCTGTCACACACAGGGGCTGCTCTCAAAGTGGGACAGGCAGCATCCCTCAGAGGAGGGCTGTTTCCTCATTATTGGAAAGGTACCATCCACAGCTAGAAAACAGTGAGTGAGAATCATGTTTCTTCTTCAGGAAATCTCAGTATTTGCTCAGAAGGTCTTCAACTGATTGGATGAGCCTCACTCAGATTATAAAGGGTAACCTGCTCTACTTAAAGTCAACTGATTGTAAATGTTTATCATATCTAAAAATATACCATCACAGCACCATCTAGACTAGTGTCTGACCACCCTGGCACCACAGCCTAGACAAGTTGACACAGGAAATTAAATACTAGCACATCTTGAGATTTATAAAAATGTGAGATACTATGGATACACTTTTAGAAGAAAACAAAGATGTGAAAGACTGGCAACTGATAATAATAAGATTCCTATGAACTTATAATCAAAAAGTCTAGAGTTGGGTTGCTGTTACTATGAATATTCTACTTGCTTACAGAAAATATTTGAAGAATCAGAGAGTCAAGAGCAAAAATCCAGAAATTGTCAAGAACTGCCATTACTGAGCTTCACCAAATGTTCACTCTAGTAGGTAATAATGTTACATATTATTTTATCCTGACTAAGTCATAGAATTTTAGAACTACGAAGAATCTCATCTTGGACTCCACTGTTTTGTGTAAGAGAAACTCAGGATCAGAGAAAGAAATTAATTTCCTGAAGGTCAGAACCTATTAAGCCACTTGTCCTAACACTCATTCTAACCAGGCCACCAACTCAAATTAACCCAACCTTTATTGGGTACCTACCATATGCCAGGCTTTTGGCCAGACACTCTGCTAGACGTGAGGACATATGCCAGGCATTTTCCATGCACAGAAAGTTGCCTAATCCTCACGACAATACTCTGAGGTGTGTACTGTCATTATCCCTGTTTTATAGGAGAAAACATTGAACCACAGAGAGCATAAGTAATGTTCCCAAGGTCACAAAGCTATAAGGCCAGGTTGCCAGAATTCAAACCCAGGCAGACGGGCTCCCAACTTTGTGTTCTTGTCCATTATACAAGACTGTTTCTTGGGGCGATAATAGCATAAACAAAGGTTTTTTAGTACTGGTTTGAATTTTTTAATATATTGGTTGGGTAGTATTCATCAGGAAGTCTTACTTCATGCTTGAGAGTTCACAGCTGAGAGAGGTGATTGAGGAGGCAGGACCTGGGGAGATCCAGATCTTGAAGGGACAGAAGCTAATAAAATTTGGCAGCAAATCTTAAAATACAAAATTATAAATATGAAATTATATAAATATGAAATATAAATATGAAATTAGGTATAAAAATGAATATTTACTTACAATAAGATAAAACTCAATAAATTGCACATTTTGAAAAGTTCAACTACCACAAACATTACACTAATCCAGAAAAACAACACAATCTTTTTATTAATTAACTGCCTGCCTGGCCTCTACAATGCTTTTATCCCTACATATTTGTCCTGCATGGTTCTTTGGTTGCCTCTTCCTTCCTATGACAACATAACATTTTCTACACGGAAAATATTCAGTCCTTTCTTGGTCAAGGTTGATAGAAATTTGATTTTTATTCTTAACAGTTTAGGAAGAATGTGTTCCACGTCTCAACTAATCTCTGATGTGGTCACATAAATTTTTAAGACGGTCATCAAAACTAAGAAAATCTCTCAAGGTTTATATATGAGCCGTGAGGTTTTGGGGCTGCTTCAAGTTTTCTTAGGCAGTGACTAATCTTACTAGTCACTTACTAGAAGTCTTTGAATTGATGAAACTCCGTAGACAGTTTGTTGTTGATTTCCTGATTATAGCGTGTATTGTAAGTTTAAATTATCTTGTTGATGTCGATATTTGGGGGGCAAATCAGCTTAATCTGATTTTAAAACTTAAGTCTTTTCCCCACGTGATCAGAAAATTGATTCCTCTTAACTGGATTATTAAAAAATCCAAGGAGTTAGTCATTTCTATTAAAAATAGAATATCTTTCTCTTAATGAATGTCTGTTTTGAATGTATCTACAGGTTTTTTTACAATGTTTTAATGTCAGAATGATTTCTATTGATTTCATTGTTTATTTTGAGTACATTTTGTTCATAGTCCATTAAGTTTACCTGAATTTACTCTAATTCTTTCATAAACAAATTTAAAGATAAAATAAGTTCACTTTTATCTACATTCAAATTAGGAGTCTGTAATTCCTCACTTCTTTTATTGAAGTGTTCCAAAACGTATTTCCAAATTCCTAGAAAAATGCATATTCAAGCTTTATCAACTTTTTGAATAAGCTTTTTGCCTCTCATTTATGTTCAAGCTCCTCTTCCAAGTCTTTGAAAATATCTTTTATAGTTCTTGACACGTCGTCCCACACTGCAGGGCTTGAACAGCTTCCTAACTAACGGGCAGACATTCTCACCACAATTAAACTCTTGAAAGAGAAATCTCAGCTTGGTAAACCTGAAAAGAAAACATGTAGCAGATGCAAACTACGGAAATAGTCAACAACTTTGGGTATGGTGTCGTCAACAGAAGGATAAGGAAAGAAGATGCCCGAGGTGACTCCTGATTACAATTAAAATATCTTATTTTTGCAAATTTGAACACTGTGCTAGGACCGCTTCCCAGGCCTTGAGACGGGCCCTGGAACTGAATCTGAAAGGCGGATGGATAGAAGTTAGGTGCCTGGATTAGGAGATAACAACAACACAGACCCCCAGAGGCTGGATAAGGCAAAGTCAGGTTCACAGGAGTGCTAGCAGGTGGGCAATGCCAGAGCAAGGGCAGCTCAAGGGCACTGAAGCAGTTTTGCCCTGTAGGTGATGAAGAGCTTAGGAGAAGTTTTGGTTTGGGGCTTTTTTTTTTTCCAGATTAAAAAAATTTATGAGAGCAGAGCAGAGTGGGAAGTTAG
The DNA here is from genome assembly GCA_008750895.1 of Mirza zaza. Taxonomy (NCBI): domain Eukaryota; kingdom Metazoa; phylum Chordata; class Mammalia; order Primates; family Cheirogaleidae; genus Mirza; species Mirza zaza. The sequence goes on along the minus strand of VSMD01099860.1, from coordinate 32,880 downwards.
TTCAGAGCAGAGTGTCAGGGAAGACAAAAGGTTCTGGAGATGGATGGAAGTGATCATTGCACAGCATTGTGAATGTACTTAATGTCACAGAAATGTAGACGTAAAAATGGTTATGCCCAGGAGTTTGAGGTTGCAGTGAGCTATGATGACACCACTACACTCTAGCCTGGGCAAGAGGGCAAGACTCTGTGTCCCCAAAATAAATAAATAAACCAAATGGTTATGATGGTAAATTTTATGTTATGGATATTTTACCATGATAAAAATTTTTAATTAAAATACATGAAAAAAGTTTTTAAATTTGACAAACTCTTAAACAATTGAGATAATTGTAGATTCGCAAACTATTGTTAGAAATAATAGAGAAATCTCGTGTACACTTCACTTAGTTTTCCCGAATGGTGTTATTTTGCAAAGTTATGGTACAATATCACAACCAGGATATTAACACTAATGCAATGCCACCCCACCCCACCCCACCCCATCTTATTCGGATTCCCCAGTTTTACTTGTACTCACTGGTGCTTGCATATCGAGTCTATGCCACTTTGTCTCCTACATAGGTCCATGTATCCACCCTCACTAGTCATTCAACAGTTCCAACCCACAAGGACGCTCCTGTCACCCTGTTATAATGACACCAACTTCTCTCCCCTCTGTCCCCCACCCCAAACCTCTGGCAACCGCTAACCTGTCCTCCATGTACAGAATGTTGTCATGTCAACAATGTTATATAAACAGAATCCTACACTCAGGGATACATTTTGGGATCTGACTTTTCATGCTCAGCATGAAACCTGTACATCTGTGCATAGGTTTTTGTGAGAACATAGTTTTTCTTTCTCTGGGGTAAACGCTCCAGAGTACAATTGTTGGGCTGTATAGTAGTTGCATGTTTATTTTTTAAAGAAACTGTCAAAGTGTTTATTTTATTATATATCCCTACAAGCAATGTATGAGTAATCCGTTTTCTCCACATCCTTGCCAGCATATGGTGTTGTCACTTTTTTAAAATTTTAGCCACAGTGATAGGTGTGTAGTGGCATTTCATCATGATTTTGATTTGTATTTTCCTGACAACTACTGGTACTGAGCAGCTTTTTATGGAGAGAGGGGTGAAGCACAGGAATGGCATGGCAAACGGATCACTATGCAGAGGCACTTTGAATAGTCCCTGACGATGGCCACTGAGGACCTGAGCCAGCCCATGACAGTGAAGGTGTTAGGTAGACAGTGAGGGACTCCAGCCCTCCTGGGGACAAAGGTCAGTGCCCAGAGCAATTGCCACACCTGGGGGAGGAGGGAACACCCTGCCAATCTGTCGATCAGAACTTCATGCACCAACTGCAAAAGAATACAGAGGATTTCCTAGCCGGTGGGCCAAGCAGCACAGGTACAATAGGCTCCGGAAGGTGACCTAGAACAACCTCAGGCTAATTATCATGTCATTAGCTTAAATCTACATTTCGGTTCACGGCCCTCTGAAAGATGGGCTTTCAGAGAAGCTCAAGGGAGATGGCATGCACAGTAAGACTCAGATCATATAATTCCCAACTGCCCATCAAAGTGGTTCAATGGTGACGTCTGAACCACCAGGAGGGCCCAATCCAGACACTAAAAAACAAGACCCCAGACCATAACCAAGGCCCTTTTGGTTATGACAGGGAGTCCGTTTGCTGTCTGTGGCAAATGTATCTTGCTCTTGCTCTGTGAACCTATCTTGTCCTTCCTCAGCAAACTTCGGTTCACGCTTGCCTTGCTTCTGGTGTGTCTGCTCATTTTTCATCCAAGTGAACACCGAACACCTAGAACAGACTACGACCTGACAAAGGGACAGGGGGTGGGAGTGGGGTTCCACAAATGCTTACAGAAGTTGCCAAATGTGGTGACCAGTGACACAGGGAGAACACTGCTGAGAAAGAGGGAGGAATCCAAAATAACTTCCCAGGTTTCTAGCTCAGATGGAGGAGTCTCTGGAAATGTTGGGTTTTCCCTGTAAGACATCTCGTAGCCCATAAGCATCAGGCTAGGAGTGCTCAAACACAAGATGACATCTGGACTGAAGATTCGGATTTGGAAGCTCAGTGATTTCCATCACAAAAAGTAGAGGGAGGGTTGACTTGGGACCAGGGTGTCTGGGAACTGCCCCATCCACAGAACATTTTCCATAACACGTGAAATATCCCACACACCTAAGAACTAGTTTTCAGTTCTACATAGATTCAGTTATGATTTCATGAAACCATTTTTAATTTTTTAAATTTTAAGGTTTTTTCATCATGACTATTTCAATCAGATAGTAAAAGTACTGAAACTAGTGTGGAAGCATGCAAAATGTTGAATCCTTTAGAATTGGCCATGACTTCTGGCTAGTCAGTCTTCCCAGGGACTGGGGGGTCTTGGCGGCTCTGAGGTGCCAGCTTTGGAGTCCCCTTGGGCATTATTTTACAGAAGGCCATCTCCCGCCTGGTCTCCTTCCGGAAGATTCCCTGCCCTCCCCACCCTCCCCGCCCCCCTCCCAATTCCTCCTCCAGCGACAGGTGGTTGCAAGCCTTCCCTTTGAACTTGAGAATCCCTCTCCCAGCCCACTGCTGGCAGAAATCCGCAGGCCAGAGGGCCGGTGGATCCCTCTGCGTTGTGCCTGGACCCCTGCGCTGGGGCCACCGCTGGGCCCCCCTGTCCTCCCTGGGCAACAGTGAGCTGCCCCTGGCCTCTCGTCCCTGCGCTTCCAGCACAGCTGTGGGGTTTTGTTTGCAGCCTTTAAGATTTGTAAAATACCTTTCCCAAGCCCTTTGCGTCTCCAAGTGTACAACACCCGCGCCCAGCCTCCGGCCCCAGGCAGGCAGCAAGAAAACCAGCCCAGCCTCGGAGACGTGCAGGGTCGCGGCTAGGCGCAGACTCGGTGGCACACGCAGCCCCTTGTAATAAGCCACACGGCCCACGTGGACTCCAGCCTGGCCTCTGGTGTTTCATAAGGCTGCTGCTTAGATATAATTCCAAAGAAATTGAGGTTATCCTTGGCAGCAAAGGGGGAGAGGGAGGGAGGGGGGAGAAAAGGAGAGAAGAGGTGAGAGAGGGAGGAGGGAGGGAGGGAGGGGCAGTAAAAGCGAAAGCCAGCCTGGCCTGTTCCATTACCTGAACTGCGATCTCTGATCCTCTGCGACATAGAAGCCATAGGTCAAATCCAAGATCTCACTGCAAATCGGGGGGATTTTTTTCCCCTGGGAATATCAGACTGGCCTTTTATCTCCTAATAATGCCTATAAAGTCTCCAGCACGGAGAATGAGCCAGAATGACGACCCTGAGAAGTGAGAACCAGGCAGCGCCTCCTGCCATCCCTCTGTGCTCATTTCATTATGTATGTTGCTCAATTTTAGGCTCCAAAAGCTCCACACCATGCATTCTTTCCAATGACAGGGAGCACAGAGAAGTTTGTTTTTATTTATATTTATAATTTTGCTTTCTTTTTTCAGTTTCTTAAATTAAAATCCCATATCCAGACCCTGATTACTTAACTTGAGCTGCGTAAATTGGCCTCTTAAATAATTTTTCTGGAGACCCCTTTTTTTCCAGGATGAACCCCATCCGAGGGAGCCAGGAGGTAGGGAGGAAGAGGAGTCGGGTTAGCAGTTGAAGAGATACTGCCCTCACTGTTCCTCCTCTTCCTCCTCTTTCCCTCTGGAATCTTCTGGGTCACAGGACCTGCCCCTGCACCAAGGCAGCTTCTCCTGTGGGCTGAGCGGTGCCCACTGTCCCCAGGCCCGCTAGCCCATGGCCCAGGGGAGGCCCACCTGAATTTGGTAGCACTGCCTCCTTGTGAGAACAGTGCCGGAGGAGTCCTGGTTCCCACTGCACCTAAGGAAAGGGCTTTCCCAGCTCTTTGGGGTCATCATTCTTTCTGGGATCACTGCAGTGAGTTTCTCATTAAAGCAGAACAGGACAGCCCCAGTTACATGGAGAGCCTGTCATTTAATAGCAGTAGACCCAGTGATTGGAGTATTTCACAGGTAAGAGGGAAAAAACTGGAAAGACAAATATGCATTTGCAAGCTTTTTACTTTGCCAAGAAAGGATATTTTTAAAACAACAACTTTCTACTATCGCTGTCATTTCTTTTAAGAAAGAATGCTTTAAATCATGCACATTTGTGTGTACATGCACAAACACACACAGAATCAACCCTGAGAGTAAAGGTCGGCCCTTTAAGTGACAATGTGGAGCTTCCTGGAAAGCCGACCACTGTGTGAGGAGCACTGGTCTGGGGTGTCAGTCCCCTCCCTCGGCCATGCATGGGGACCCAACCTGTACTCACACCTTCTCTCATCAGAGATGAGTGGGTCTCAGATCCCAATTTCCTGCTGTGAACTTCTCCAGTAAATATACACGAGAATGAGTCCACTCCTCAGAAAGTTATCCCCTCCCTGGATAAAAAGAGCAGAAACATAAAAGACTAACAAAAAAACATTGTTTTCCTATTTAGCTACTGTTAACCACCTCCAAAATGTGCATTTCCACGCTCAGGTTAAGTCCGAGCTATTGATTCCATCTCAGTGGTGATAGAGGTTTGCCCCAAAGCTTGGCAGGCGCTGTGCTCTGGCCTGCCCAGTATCAACTGTAGAAGGCAGTGCTTTTGCCTGTATCTTATGATAAACCCTAAATCACTCCAAATGCCCCTCGAAGACCCAGGAGAGCATCTCTAGATCCCAAATAGCCTGCAATCTTTGGTGCTTCGTGGATACTCATGCACGTGATTGGCTTCGGTCAGCCCTGCAGAATGGAGAGATGGACGCCTTCCTTCTGGTTAAGGTGTCGATGCCTCTGCTTTATGCCAGGCAGAAAGTAGTTCCCTATCGTCATTCAGAAGCCATTTGTGAGGGTTTGGAAGCCTTTGAGAGGGATGCACGGGTGACTGGGGTTGTGAGATGCCCGGCCCCTTAGCACACTGTCGACTCCACGCACACACACTCTCGCAGCACCGGCACCATCCGATTTGTATTCTAACGGCAAGGGAGGAGAGGGCCTCCTGGGAGCTTAGAGTGCATGGCAGGAATCAATTTCCCTCATTCCTGCAAATGTTCCCCCACCTGAACATGGACCCCTGGGGATGAAAGTGGAAACCCACAACCAAGAAATAATGCACAAAGGTGCAGCGCTCATTTTGGAAAGGGGCCAAGGAAATGAACAGACAATTTGAAGAAGACAAAAGAAACAAATACAACAAATAGAAGAAAAATGTTCAACACCGCTGGTTATTTTTTTCAATATAAGTTGATACACTGAGTAACATTTTTAGCACATCAAATTAGCAAAATAAAAAAATGGTACTACCCCATAGGAGGGAGTTAAAACAATTGCAACTTCCCTGGAAGTCAGTTTTGCTCACATATCAAATCTCAAAAATGCAAACATCCTTTGACTCAGTGATTTCACATGTATAAATGTGTTGTAGGAAATAATGAAAAGTGTACAAAGATATCGCTACATATAAGGATGTTCACTAAATATCCAACAGTAGGAAGCTGTTTACATCAGTTACGGCATATCTAAGTCATGGGATAGTGTAAGCATGTAGAAAGTACGCATTCGTTGAAATGGAAGGAGGTTCAAAATATATGATTAAGTTTTGAAAGAGTTTACAAACAGTAAACATACTTTTTTTAATTAACTCAGTTCATTCAAAAAGTACTCCTAAGCAAAAGGGATACATCAAAAATCAAGATAGAGTTTCCTGCTTTTATACAGATTGCATTTTTGGGGGTGAAGAGGTCTGAGAACTGGATAACAACAAAGTAAATTAGTGAGAAAACTGTAAAATTGTAATAACTGCTATGTGGAAAATTCAAGTAGGGTGTCATAATAGAGATTCTATACCGAAGTATGAATTAATAGAAGGAGAAAGTCATGCAAGTTCTCCAGGCGGGGGAAATAGCTAGTGCAAAGGCCCTAGGGCAGGAGCAAGTTTTGGATGACATGTTTAGACACGGCTGGGCCATGTGGCTAAAGCAAAGTAAGAGAGTGGCAGAATGGCAGATGTACTCAGAGAGAGGAGACCACACTGCGTGGGGCATGGTAAACCAGGGTAACGAGCTAGGATTTTATTCCACGTGCCATGGGAAGGCATTACAGGTCTTAAACAGGAGGCATAATCCCATTGATGTTTCTAAACTTCACTGCTGTTGTGTGAAAGAATGGATTTGAAAGCACAATAATAGAGACAGAGGGACCAATCATTCACTGGGCAGCTGTAGCGGTCCAGGCAAGGTTCAAAAGTGGCTTGGACTAGAGTGGAAAGTAGAGATTGAGAGAAGTGGACACAGTCAGCATTCATTTTGGAATTAGTACCAATAGTATTTGCTAATGGGTTGAGGACTCCTTAGGTTATCCCCTTTCCTCCTTTTCCTTCCGAATGCTTTCAGCTCTACTTCCAGTCCTTCTTCTCAAAGGTCCACCTATACCTCCTGCCTTCAGGTTCTACGAGATGACTTAGACCTCAAATGAAATCTCCCTTTCCTCAAGCTAACTGAAGCTGGTTTTCACTTCTTGCATCCCTGAAGCTATTGAGCACCTGGCGTGTTACAACCCTCCCAATAGCTATTTAAGGAGGGCACAGCAGTTGAAACATGCAGAGGTCAGAAAGATGAGGCAACTTCCCCAGTGAAGAATAGCAGAGTAAGGATTCGAACTCAGGTCTTCAGGGTCCAGAGCCAGCCCTTCCTCTTCTATGCCCTGCTAGGTAAGCAAGATAAACACCCAGCTGCTACTTACCTACCAAATACTGCTAGCTGTCCACCAAAATCTAAGCTCCCTTGTTCCATAGTAACCAGAACAATGGCTGCCCAACTGCATTAAGTTTCCAGGCTCCCTTGCAGCTAGGTGTGGACATAGGACTTATCTCCAGAGGAATAAGAGAGGAAGTGATGATGCAAGCGGAGCCAGGCCTCTTCTACACACTTTCCCCGTCCTACAGGCTGCAACCCAGGCTTGACAGCAACCCAGCTTCAATGACACAGATCACAATAAGACTTTGGGGGATGATGGAACAATCACTTGTAAGGAACCTAAATCCCTGAATGATCACATAGAGCTGAATATCCCACCAGCCTGCAAATCTCACCCTGGACTACTAGGTGAGCAATATATAAACCTTATTCTTTAGTCATGTTATTGTTAGGTCTCTGTTACAGCAGTGCAGCCTTACCCTAGAACTGACACACCACCTCAACATGATCCATATATTTTTAAATATTACACTAGTGACCTCTTTTGTTAAAAAAATAATTGAACCCCTCAAGCAGCACCTCCAAATAATGAGTATATCTTTGAGTCTCCCCATTCCTATCCATGGCTGAATTTATCTAATCTGTGGACTAGGAGAACTTAAAAACCCAGTCTTGGTTGGAAACCAATCAATAAGACCTCCATGCCTGAGGAATGAGGATCTATTTATATCAGCCAATGCAATTCTTCCCATAAGGGAAGGAATACTTAAGGGAAGCCAATGTCTCCCTGAGCTTCTCCATGGTTCACAAGGCTGACAGAGCCCTCCAGAGCCTGCCAGAAATACAATGCATTTGTCTGTGGACATCAGGTGAATTTGCCTGGAGGTGACAGCACCACATTCATACTCCACTAGCTTTTGTAGAGCTGCAGAAAGTGGGGTATAAGTTTGCTCTCCACAGTGGAAGGTGTAGGTGTTTCTGAATTAAGCCTAACAGGAAAGGTAGGAAAAGGGACAGTAAGGAAAATAGACCACATGCTTGGTGGGAAATGCATTGGTTTGGGACTCAGATGGACGTGGATTCAAATTCTGACCCTACCACTTGTCCATCAACTTGTTTAACTTTTGGAACCTCAGTTTCCTATAAAATGGGACCACTCATACCCACCTCGTAGGGTGGTGGTGAGGATGGAGACAGCATCTATAACAGATATAAAACGTGTTGGCGAGGGAGGAGCTCAGTGAATAATGGCAAAGCAAAATCCAAGCAGATAAAGAAATTGGGAAGCCTTGCCCCGCCGCCAGGTCACCATGAAGGGGACGCAGTGTGCCAGCTAGTCCCAAGGTCTCTACACTGTGGAGGCGGCTTCTGTGGGTGCTGCGGTGGGACCGGAGGATGTGCTCGCTGACCACATCCCAGCTGTTCTCCTGCAGCTGTGGTTGCCCAAACCCTGCAACTGTCCTCATGTCTACACTAGCCAGCAGATCACACAGTCAAAGCCTCATGGAGAAGTCTGCTTTCTGGTCACCCTATTCTGTTGTCCAAATTCATGAAACCACAATGAAGTGTGTTGTTTGCTTTCTATTCCTGTGGCTGAGAGTTTGCTTATTTAACCAGGAAAAAAAAAGAAAAAAACCCACTTCTTTTTGCCTTGATTATGTCCTTACCACGGGATTAGCAAACGACTGGCCTGAGGGAAAAAAGGCTAAAGAGAAACATAATGAATTAATTAGGTTCCTTGTCTTTTCACGGGCACAGGCACTGGGTTTCCAGCTTAAACACATGCACATACTACCAAGGATGCAAAACCGGGTGATTTTCTCAGTGTGGTTTTGGGCTTCCTTCCAGGCTGAGCCCATGATGGTTATCCAATCCTTTGGTTGGTCTGACAGCCAACCATCTCCCACCTTCCAAGCTTCTCCTCATGATCTTCCAGTCTCCGTAACAAACACTCACCACCTCTGCCGCTTTGATACACCTCCATTTCCCACCTCTGCGAAGCATTTGGGTCTTTCATCAGCCCCATACTTATCAGTGTGCTCTTAGCACCCTGGCTTATGCTCTCAGCAACATAGCCCAAGATGTAATAGAATCTTCTAGTTGGCCTTCTGCCTCCTGTCTCTCCAAATCATCTTCCATAACCTACCTAAAGTGCAGCTCCACTTAACATTATTCCTCTGCTCAACAACCTTCATGGCTCCCTACTGCTCACTCTACAGCCAAGGAGCTCCACGATATGCCATAAATTTGTTTAATATAGTTGCTACCTCAGCATCCATTTTTAGGCCTGACATAAGTTGTTTGAAACCCAGTCATAGCCCCGTCACCTTGGGCTTAGTGAGAACTTCCTGTCCCTGACTGGTTGTGTGTGATCCAGCCTGACTGTTGCTCAGCTCACTGGCCCAAAACCCAGCACATCCCAGGTTGCTGATCGCCATAAAACCTAATGGTCAATGGCTGGAGTCATGGGAATAAGTTCTCCGCTTCACACGTGTTTTCTTTAAACCAGCCAGTCCACACCCCCTTGGGAAAGCCTAGGTGGCGATGCCCATAGAACTTCATCAACACAAAGTCCCACAGGGGTCTCCCCCACTCCTTCTCTTCTACCAGCTGGTCCAGCTCCCTGCTACCTCCACACTGCCCTTTGGCCTCAGAGGCAGCCCTAACCTCTCTGGGATCCGTAAGTAATAAATTTCTTCTGTTTCGTGCATTTTTGGCTTCACCTCCTCATTGTGTCTCCCCTGAACGACACACCCAAACCTAACTTTCCCCATCAGGGCTCTCCTACAGTGGCCTTCTTGGCTTATAGCCACTCTTAATAGACCTGGAGACCAAATTAGAAAGAAGCCACAACAATGAAAATGACAGCAATTGGCTTGTGAGAAGTGTGTGTGGTGACACCATGCGGGACACAACACAGCACCTCTGGCCGCTCCTGGCTTGTAATCCACGTGGCTGATGCCAACGGGGAAGGCGCCGCGGCTTGCTGGTGTGTATCTGCTCTGCGTTGCTGTGTGCTCTGCCTGCTGTCTTTCCCGACTGCTGCCCAAGCTCCCCTTCCTATATTACGTGGGTGCCAGAAAGTCCAAGTGGTTCTTGGGAAATCCCGATTGCCGCCTTAATAGGACAATAGGGGCAACCACAGTCAACAGCTAAGGCTGCTGCTCCTCCCTCGAATAGGAACTCTTGGTCAGAGTTGCACTGACTACACTTGGAAGGCATTTCTTGGCCTGAATGGCTGTTACTGAAGGGCAGAAGAAGGAAGATGTCACCTCTGCCCAAGGGCTGTCAGGTGGACTCTGGGCCAGTACAAAGGCTTACTTAGTAGGGTGCAAGAGGAAGACTCTGCACTCTACCCAGTGAGTTGGGGAGGCCCCAGACTTCCCAAACGGAAAAGAGGGAAGACATCACCGGGGAGACAATGGCATGTGACAGCAGTGGTGGCGCCGGGGGTCTGCCATCCTCATATATTGCTGCCTTCCCATCACCCTTTGTCTTCCACCCTAATGAGATCACTTGGACACACATTTGTAGGGCTGCCTACACTGGGGCCCCATAGAAACCTCAAACGGAGGCCACCGCTCAGAACAAGGGCCACTTGGGGCCACCAGGAACTTGTCAGATAAACATCCAAAGAGAAAAGAAAAAAATTTTTTTTTAGCTGCCTAGAAATATAAGCCATTCTAAAGATTTTACTTAAAAGAAAAAAGGAAGGGGAAGGGACTGCCACGGTTTGAACGTTTCCCCCAGATTTCATGTGTTGGAAATTTAATTCCCAATGCAACAGTGTGGAGAGGTGGGGTCTTTAAGAGAATCCACCCCCAGACACAGGTTAGTGCATTATCACAAGACTGGGTTAGTAATCATGGGAATGGGTTCCTGACAATAGGATGAGCTCAGCTCTCTTCCTCTCTCTTACCGATTCTCTCACCACGTGACGCCTTCTGCCATGCGAGGACGCAGCAAGAAGACCCTCACCAGATGCAGCCCCTCGATATTGGACTTCCCAGCCCCTAGAACTGCAAGAAACAAATCTCTGTTCTTTATAAGTTACCAGTCTCAGGTATTCTGTTATAGTATCACAAAATGGACAAAGTCTGGCACCTGATGATCTTGTAGTTAGGGGCTGTCCCACAGAGAGATTGCTGTGTAGAAGTAGTCTCTTGTCCTCCTGGCCACCAGAGATAGACACTAAGAGCCTCAGCTGCAGGGGGCCAAAAGCTTAAAACGAAACAAGACAAAAGGGGAAAAAAGACTGCCACTTTAGGCGGCTACAAGCAAAAAAAAAAATAGGAATTTTAAACTTATATATTATACTAAGTGCCAGGTTGAGCAAACATAATACTAGCCCTAGATTACTTATTGATTTAAAAGCAAACCTTCACGTACAGGAGGAAAAATAAAAGGTAATTAAATAAATCATATATATAAAATATTTTAATATGAATATATAGTTGATTAGTTGTGTATATATAATATATAACTAAATTAAAACAAATTGCCATGATTTGATCCAATTGGAAATTCAAATTTTACCTGCTAATTTATATACTAAAGAGTTTCATTACTAATGAAAAAATAATAATGCCAGGACATTATTAATGAAAATAAATAAAATTTTAAAAGAATTAATAGAACAAAAATATTTTAAAGGGCATGGATTGGCTTTTGTGCCTCTATAACACAGGTTCTAACTTGACTTTAACATTTGCTAAAATACACTAATTGGCAAAACTTCAGCCCAGCTTGGTCAATGCTGGGCTCAAATTGTAGTCATACCTGGGGATCTCAGTAAATCTGAATGCTCTGCCCCTATAATCCTAAAAAGGTAACTAAATATAAAATAGAGAAAAATGAGTATGCCTCACTTAAACTGTGCCCTTGCCTAAATTTCCCATAGTCAGAGTGCCTATTGCTGTAAAATATTCTACAATGGGCACAGGTTCTCTGTCACAATAAATAATACATTAAAATTAAAGTTTTTGGCTCTTACAAACTGGCTTAATAAAATGAAATCTCCATGAACCCCCAGTTAAGATAGTTAATACAGCCCGATGTAAAATGTTAAAACAGGGCCTCCAAGGGTTAAAACTGTCTATACGAAGCCTAATTAATAAAGGAGTGATTATCCCCACTGTTTCTCCATTGGACAGCCCAATTTTGCCTGCTCTTAAACCTAGAGAAAATTAAGGGCACCTCATGGGAGATTACTACACCCTTACCACCGTGTCCCCATTCATCGAGGCCCCCACACTCGGGACGCAGTACTGATAAAATAACTGATTCGATTCAGTCAGTGACTGGTGAATATTGTGCCCTTATAAATTTGGCTGATGTGCTCTGTTCAGGGCCTCTTCCAACGGCCTCTCAGCGGCAGTTTCCCTCCACCTCCAAAGGGGCACGATACACCTTGTCCAGGCTACCCAGAGGAGCTTGGTCATCACACGCAATCCTGCAGATGAGACCGTAAGGACATCCGCCTTTCTCCAGGAGCACAGTGTGACATTACAATGATGCCATTCTCCTCCAAGGAGACTCATTTGACACACTCATCAAGGATGTTTAAGTCCAATGTCTCTTAGTACTTTTTGGGTTCTGGTGGCAAAATATTCCTCATTCACAAATTTTACTTATAAATTAAAATCAACAAGCACTTCAAAACATTAAAAAATATATATATGCCTTCAAAAAACATAAAAAAGCTCTGACAACCTCTTCTCATGTCCTGGAGTCTCTGGACCTCTTATGGTGGCCAGTAGTTGCCCCAGGGTTTTTGATACAAAAACCTGCCCACCCCCGCACCCTCCCCCACCCCCGGCCTAGTGTTCTGCACAATTAAAGTAACAAATGACTGGTGGTCTCCTGGAAATCAAGGCTCTCACAGTCCCTGAGCCTGTGACCCTCCATACTCAGCTCCCCATTATGCTGTGGGCCATGTAAACTGCACCCCACGATCTCTGCACAACTGCTAGGACCTCCCCAAGACAGAATGGAGCCAAACCTGGGCCCCCTGGCATGCTCCATCTAGGGGGTAGGGGGTAGCTCCCTCTGTCCTCAGTCCTTTGTCATATGCCATGGCGTTGGAGGAGGCCACCCTCCCCCAGACCCCTTGACTACCCGGAAAGCCCTGGGGAGTAACTGAGTGCACAGCGATGGGAGTTTGTAGGCTATGTGCATAGCCCCGCTCACCATCCTATAAGATGGGGCTCCATGGACATCCTTAGCCGGGATGTCCCTGATAAAGGACAGGACCCAAGAAACAACATACTTGGCCAAACATCAGGCGGTCATCTGAGCACTGGCTCTGGCTAACAAATGGTCCCATCTTCACCTTTATTAGAAACTATTAGACCATTACATAAAAATTGTTTTTCCTCAAGGTAAAGGACTCTGGAAATTTTTGCCTCACAGAGACCCTATATATACATATGTGTATATATATATATATGCATATATATATATACATATGTATATATATGTGTGTATATATATATACACACACACACACACACACCAAAAATCACACATTTCTACGTATTCTAAGGCCACAATATAAGGCCTTGCCAGGACACTCCTTATTCCTTTCAGAGTTACAGACATCGCTGGTAGTAACCAAGACACACATCTCCCTCCTTAGAACACACCACGATGGGCTCTGGAGAAAGGAATTCTCTAGAATGCTCAGGCGCCTGATGGGTCTCTGACAACCGGCCAGACTGAGAGACACAGTGGTATCTTCCAACAACTCCTTTCCAAAATCCAGGCCAACAGGTAAACCCCTAAAGTTCTCTATCTTGTCCCAGGCCTTAACTTACTTTTCATGTATGTTCGATCTTACCCTCATCCCATGAGGGCTGAAGGCCAGATTGAGGGCAGATGCTCTCCTGGAACCCATTAACCATGGATTGTCCCACAGCCCAGCCAGCTGCTCATGTGATATGGAACCTACTTAAAACTAAACTTCTACCAAAAAAACAAAACAAAAAAAAACCCTGCCAGGTAGAGCTGCACACCATTCTGTTGGCTATCGGTCTTATTACTACTGGTTTGGAGACTTCCACTAGTTTATAATCCTGAGGCCCACATCAACTCCAATGGGTACACACTGGAAAAGGACACTCCGGTCCCACATCCCAGACAACATCACCTGGCCCCAAATCCCACTGCTGGAGATGACACTTCCTCAGGTGACATTGCCCCAACCCAAGACCTCAATGTTGGAGATGACCAACCTCCTATGCCAGACACTATTTCACCCCTTACACGAAAACCTCCACCTGGTGATCCCAACGGCTTGCCTCTCCTTGGGCACAACAGGACATTTGCTGCTTTTCTTCCTGAACTGGCCGTGTGCTCAGGCCATGATCCTGGTGCACTCCTTGCTCTCTGCTCAAATGCACAGCCCCACACTTGCGTACCTACAGGAAAGTCTAGTGCTCGTTACTAAAATTAATAGAGATTAATAACTAAAATAACTAAAATTAATAGAGATTAGACAACTGGGAGGCACCTGCCTTATGTTGGTCAACCCCTTGGCCCTCTGGGGAGAAGACCACCTACTCTCTGCTGCCTTCTCCTACCACTGCCTCCAGCTTTCTGCCACGACTTCCTGCCCTGCGTCTCCAACCACAAGCACTGTTCCCTGAGTTACGCACAATACCACTAATCTTTACATCTGCTCTACCAAATTACCAGTTCATAACCTCCAATATAACTGTCCTGCTAAAATGCTTAATTAGATGGTTCCATGATGCTATTTTCCTTGTAGTCAGTATCTCTACCACTGAGACAACTGGCTTACATTTTAAGAAATGATGCAAGGGATTGTCATAATGCGTTTAATATTTAATAATAGTTGCTGCCTTGACACCCATTTGTAGGCCTGACATAGGTTGTTTGGAGCCCGATCGTAGCCTGTCACCTTCGACTTAGTGAAAACTTCCCCTCCCTGTGTGGTTGTGTGTGATCCGGCCCGACTGTTGCTCATCTCATTGACCCAAAACCCAAAGCATCCCACAGCTGCTGATCACCATAAAACCTAATGGTCAATGGCCAGAGTCATGGGAATAAGTTCTCCCTTCACATGTGTTTTCCTTAAACCAGCCAATCCACATCCCCTTGGGAAAGCCTAGGGGACAATGCCCATAGAACTTTATCAACCCAAAGTTCCACAGGAGTCCCCCCCTCTCTCTTTCCTTCTCTCTCAACGCTTCTCTCTTGCTCCACCAGCCAGTGGAGCTCCCTGTTACTGCCACACTCCCTGTTGGCCTCCAAGGCAGCCCTGACCTCTCCAGGATCCTTAAGTAACAAATTTCTTCTGTTTCTTGCATTTTGGCTTCACCTCCTCACTGCGTCTTCCCTGAACGATGCACTTGAACCTAACTTTCCCCCATCAGGGCTCTCCCAGAGTGGCTGTCTTGGCTTGTGGCCACTCTTGACAGACCTGGAGACCAAATTAGAAAGAAACCATAACAACTGAAATCACAACACCCTAAACTCCCTTCTCCATCCCTCGTCCCCTCTCCAGTACACACATTCCAGCTAGACCCAGTCCCTTCGTGTTGAGCTCGCTGGCCTGCTGCCACCTCCGTGTGGCTCCCCTGCCCAGGCCGCCCTCCCTCCTTCCCTGTCACCCACTCACCAAAATCAGATCCACCCATCAGAGACCACCTCAAGTGACAGCTCTTCCCCGAAGACTTTCCTAATCCTCCCACCCACCTTCCAAATCCCATGACACTGGATTCCTCGTGTCTCTCGTTCCCCTCCACCTTGAAGTGTCGACTCCAGAATGTCCAAGCAGCGGTCTAGTCGGAAGGGAAGGCCAGGAGAATGGCCTTAGAGTAGCATCTGCACAAGCACCGTGTTTTACTAGAATTCCCTGGGGAGGGAGGCTGATGAGGACAGATAATGGAGCTGCTATGCCGCACACACCCCGAACCCCAGCCCTGAATACTGTTTACTCTTTTCTTCCTCCCACTAGACTGCAAGTGCCAAGCACAGAGGCTGGGCTCCTCCAGCCGGCGCCCACTGCAGGGTGGAGCCCCGAGCCCGACGTGGAGTAAGCGTTTGACACAAAACGTCTCTGGGAGGCACCCACCTTGGAGGGAGACGCCGCTTCTTCTGGTCTGTGCAGAACAAGTAAGTCCCCAGCACCTACTGCCTGCCCCTGCCCTTGTCCCACTAAAGCCAAGGGAGGGACAGTCAGTGTGTCCATCTTCAATGAGCTCCTGCGACAGTTCCTCACCTGCTGCTCCTTTAAGCCGCCGTTTTACTTCTAAACCTGAATTTACCCAGAAAAATGGGCAGGACACTGAATCCAAAGGTGATGACCTGAGTGAAGAACAGGACCAACTCCCCTTCACGCTGATTTGTCAGTTTCATCATGCTTCCGCTGTCTGAGCGTGCACCCAGCGGGCAGCGCCCTCATCTGCAGCAGATTCCGCAGGTTGCTCCACAGCCCAGCGGCTCCCTGTGCTAGGTGTGGCCCGTCCCTGGAGAGCCTGCGCACACCAGGTGGCATCCAGGAGGCCCCTCCTCACAAAAGGGAGACAGGGAAAGAGTGGCCACCTCCAGCTCTCCTTCTGTCGTCCTCTATAGGTGTGAGGCCAGATTTTAACCTCTCCCTTGGCAACGCTGCACATCCGACAAAAGAGAAGCTGATTTAGATATCATCAGTCTTGTACCGCCTTAGACATTCACTCCTCCCACCCCTTGTTTCTTAATGGCTTTTTATTAAAACGCTCGAACCCAGATTAGCCTGTTTCCTGTTCATAGTCTTAAGGAACCCCGGCCCTTTGCAGTAAAGAAAGACAAGGATACCCTGGAGCTTTATGTTAGGAATGTTTCTAGATTGTTTGTTGAAAGCATGTACGTTTGTTAATTTGCACCCTAAACACACTCCATGGCCTCATTTAAATCCGAGTGCTCGTGCGTGTGTGTGTGTGTGTATTCCAATGGCCTGCTCAGAGTTCCAACTTAATCAAGTACTTAATGAGCAGCATTAATATTTGTTGTCTTCTCTGTGGGCGCCTGTGCTCATCAAGGTAAATAGCTACCGGCCGCCTCCACCTCCCGTGGTTGAGCTAAGAATCGTCCGTCCTCATCTTGACAGTGGACTGTTTGTACCCCAAGATGGGACAACCCTGTTGGCTGCTTTCCAAAGGCCCCATTTTAAGAAGGCATGTTTCCACTTATAGATCTTTTGACAGTGCCAGGCCATCTGGAAGAGCAGTAAGAATTGAGAATGTATTATCTGGGCGATATTCAGAGCTTCTCGTGTAGTGTGCTTATTACCTGCCGGGCAAGGCACCAAGTGCTAGGGATGCAGTGAGGACCCCACGCAGTCCTGGTTCCTGCCTTCGTGACCTGTACAGCACGGTGGGAGAGGCAGACACTTACAGAAAGGTCACCCTGATGAGAGCATCATTACAGAGTGAGATCAGTATTAGGACGGAAAGACACGGGGTTTGAGGACTCCATATGCTGGGGGAGGGGTGTTGGAGCTGAGCTATGAAAGATGAATTGGGGGAGAAATTGGTCATTCGCTGAATATTAGGGCAGAAAGACTCTCCCACTTCCCCTAAACATCTAGTATAACTCCTCCATTCATAGATGAGGAAACAGGCGCATTAGGGCTAAATGACCCTGTCCAGATCAGAGCTAATTATAGAAACCAGCGATCGCAATACTCAATCCCTTCCTGCTAAATCACGTGAATTTTATTCATATCCCAGCTATAGATTACCCAAATACACTTGACAAAACGCGGAATATTGAGCTAAAACCACATCTCTCAAAACCACAAGCCTAAATAACGACCGTGTTTTAATGTGGGTGATACCTTTTCATTTTGCAAATCCGGAGTTTCATCATATCAAAATTCAAGGCAGATTGTTCTGTAAGAGCGGGAAGGTCATAACCCTGTCTAAAACGGACTGGCAAATCTCTCCAACCGCGCAATGCTAATTGGGGCGTGAGCTGCGTATCCAGGCTGACTCCACGCCCCAGCTGGGGTTTCAGGTCTACACCACGGGGCGATCCCGGTAGCTGTATGCCAGGGTCCTTCCCTGGGCTCCCGGAGCCTCTGGGGATTTACCCCCGCCGACGGGCCGCGTTCTCGCCAGTGTGTGCATGCTCTGAATAATGAAAATATTCTTCTGAAAAGCCCGTGAGATTGCACTTGCAGTCTGTGCGTGCGCGTGCAAAAGCGCAGAGCAAAGACTGGAAGAACCGCGGCGGAGCACACCCTGGCCAGAGGTCACCTCCAGGGCGGGGCTGCAACGGGGAGAGGATGCGCTATCATCTTCTTTTTACTCTAGACACTCCTGGCTTGTGTAAAACTGTACGCCAAGAACGTAGTCGTGTGTTAGGCATGTAATACACGTGTATTAATTTTTTCAAGAAGATTCTTAAACAAAAGTGAAATCTCAGTAGAACAAAGGTGCGTCTCCGCAGAGCGCAACGGCATTGGTCTCGGATGTAACTGCCTCCTCCAGAAACCTCGGAGGAACTCCCCCTCGACCGCTGCCGAACTGACGGTGGCCAATGTGCGCTCCACGGCGTCCCCGCGCGGCTTTCGGAAAGTTGGAAGCGCCCCGGGGTCGCCGCACTTGCCGCCCGCTCCCCGTAACGCGAGCGTTTGGGGAAAGTCTCGACTTTCGGGCTGGCGCACTCCGCACCCACCCAACTGGTGCTGATGCGGGAGGGTGGGGCCGCGGCGGGGCGGGGCAATCCGAGCCCGCACCCCACCTCCTCTCCCGCCCCCGCCCTGCCAGCCCCGCCCGCGCTCGCCCCCCGCCCGCGCCCGGGGCGCCCGGCCCGCCCCCTCCCCTCCGCGCGCAAACGAACCTCGCGACGCCGCGCTGGGCGGCGGGCGGGCGGGGGCCGGGAGAGGGAGGGGCTGGCCCGGCCGACCCACTCCGCAGTTGTCTCCCGAGCGCGGGCCGAGCCGCCCGAGCCGCTGGGCCGGGGAAGCACTGGCGCTTCGCTCCTGGGCCAGCTCGTCCAGGCGCTCGCAGGCATGCAGCCCGGGAGCAGGCGGCGCGCCCCGGGCCGCTGCTGAGCCGGCGGGGGCGGCGGGGACCAGCGCCAGCAGAGCCCCTCCCACCTTGCCCCGGGGCGGGCGAACGGCGCCCCGACACCCCCTCTTCGCCTGCAGCCCCGCCAGCGCCACCCCCCGCGGGCCGCAGGGGCTCATGCAGCCGCCAAGGTAAGCGCGGGCCGGGAGCAGGGCGGACACGGCTCGGACGTCCCCGAGGCGCCGCCGACACTTGCCGGGGCCACGGAACTGCTTTGGTCCTCCCCAGCCCCGCGTCCCATCTTGCTCCCATCTTGCCCACATTTGGAGCTTTGCTGAGCCTCGGCCGCTTTGGCTCTTGGCAGCAGGAAAGTTTTTGTGGTTTGGTGTTTGTTCTTTTTTCCTAAAATACTCTCCTCCGGGCAGCCGCCCGCGCGCGTGGTCGGGCAGACCCGGCGCACGCCCCTTCCACTGTGTGCGGGCTGGGAGCTCGCTCTGCCCGGCGCGGCCACCTCCTCCCGGGGCGGGCCGCGCCGCCCGACCCCCGGACCTCGGAGGGAGCCGGCCACCGCGCCGTCCCGCCGTGAACCCCCATTGGCCTGCGCCGCCGGGCCCCCGCCTCCCGCCCGACGCCGGGCTGCGCTGGTCCCCGGGGGCGTCGGCGCGGCGCACCGTCCGGGCGGGGGCCCGGCGGCCCTTTGCCCGCGGGTGCGCAGGAAGGTGCGGGATTGGGTCGAGCGCGAAGGGGCAGGACTCCCCAGCGGCCCCGGCCCTCCTAAGCGGACTGGCAGGCTCGGCGCACGGCGCACGGCGCACGGCGACGACTCCGCGGGCTCTCGCCCGGCCACCCCGGGGCGCGGCGGGGCCGGTGGACAGGTGTGTGTGCGGGGAGGGCCGGTGTGGGGCGCGCTCGGACGCAGTTCGCGCTTGCAGCTTGTCGACGCAATTGCATTAGGTCTTCTCCGAGGTGGAATCACTTGTCCAAAATCGGGATTTTAATGCGAGCCTGTAGCGGCCGTGGCGTGGTTTCGGGAGGCGTCGGAGTGTGTTTATTTTATAAATTGGGCGTCCTGCGGACGGACCGGGGGGATAGCGCCACCTAGAGGAAGCGGCGAGCGGCGCGTGCCTCTCCGGCCCGAAGTTGGGCGTCTCAAAGCGGACGGGGCGCGGGGCAGAGCGGGAACGGCCCGCGCGCGGGGCAGAGCGGCCGTGCGCGCGTCTGCCGTCCCGCGGAGAGCCCCGGCGCCCCCGGCTCGGCACGCCGAGCTCACCGGACGGACTTGCGGGTCGTACTGAGTGGCAGGCTCTCAACTCGGGGGGCTGCATCCCCGTCGCCATCTGGTTTTAGAATCTTCCAGCAGAAACACAGCATAAAATGTTACCTGCTGTAAGAAGGTGCTCCTTCCTCAGACATCTGTCGTAGAAGTCTGGAAACCCAGTGCACAGACCTTGCTCGTCTCCCGTGTATCGCAGACAGGTGCTCTCTCAGGTGGGTCTCGAGCCATGACCCTTAGCGAGGAGATTGGCTGTGCCCCCAAGAGCAGCGGAAGGAGAGCTGGGGAAGGGCCTCATGCAGGTCTAGGCAGGAACGGTGTGGCTACCCCAAATGGCATTTTTTGCACATACAAAGAAACGGGGTGTCTTGCCAAAACAGCAGGTGACAGACACCTTTACAGGGACTTGATATCCGGTTAACAACTGGGGTGTACCCTGCGGGAGGGCAGGCAGAGCAGACAAAGGCTCTGGGTGGGGCACCCACACATCCAGGCGGGCTCCAAGTTCTCTGTGGCTTGGTTTTTGCTGCCACCTTCCAGGCCAGATAATATTAGCAGTGAGCTGAGTTCTCCTTGTTCTGAAGGGCTTGCTGGTTCCTTGTAGAGCTGTGTGGGGTTCTCCTTGTGGGCCCCCAGAGAGCCTCTGGACTTCAGTGGTAGTGAGGGAGGTCCTAGCCACCTTTTTCCAACAGCCTTGCTTCCATTACTTCCCCCCTAGGTGACAGACAGGTGCTTATACTCCAGTTAGACATGTGTTAATAAAACAGTGGGTGGCTTGTCTGCCCCCGCCCCATGTAATCTCAAAGTGTTTTTCCGTTTGTAGGTATTTATTTAATAACCAGACTTGTGATAAAAGGGGTCTTAGAGTAGCTTGGCATCTTATTCAGGCAGGGTATCTTTGACTTTTGCTACAAAAGCTCTGTCAGCTTTCTCTCCTTACAACCCTCTCCCAAGGCGTGACTTGCTGCCTCCCCACGTGTTTGGTAATAGAGAAAGGAGGCCTGGGGAGCCCCCGTTCCACGTGATCCCTTGGTGCTGCTCTTCAGCAGCCCTGTGTGAGGCCAAATGCAAGAATTCTTAGATGAGGAGATGCAAAATGAATAGGGAATGAGCATCCCTGACATTCCCGTGGCGGACAGGGAGCTTTCAAGCCACCCTCACAGGGATACTCACTGCCCCAGGGAAGCAGGAAGGAACAGGTGCTGGTATTTTCATTTCTCAAAAGAAGAAACTGATGACCAGAGAGGTGAAGGGTATGGCAAGGGTTCTGTGGGTCTAAAGTGTTGGGTTTTTTTTTTTTTTTTAACAACCTTGCTACCAAATGAAGGAAGTTCAAGCACTTGCTTTTACCAAGTATGGTCACAAAATTTGGTCCCGCCTTTAAAGCATGCAGTGTAAACATGAAAGGAGCTATGGTCACCGATCTGCCAAGAAGTCAGCCATCCAGGGAAAGAGACAGGAGGTACCCAAGTAAAATTGAGCAAAAACAGACAAGGATTATCAGAAACCAGTGCTAATTGGAATCCGTTAGTTCTGTGAAATGAAATGGCACTACCCCTTAAAGGTAATTGTTTTAGAACTTGATTTATAATATCCCAAAGGTAAGTTCTGATAACTTTTAGGTGTCTGCAATATTCCTGTGGCTCTTTAGGAGAATGGCTTTGCTTTTCAAACAATATCCATTGTTTAGTCATTCAACAAACTTAACTGAACATAAGTTTAACCCAAAGAAAGGATGCTCCAGGGTTTCCCATCTGTCTGGTATCCAGCCCTGTCCAAATGACAGGCTCTTCTTTTTCTTATTTTGACCAAATAGCAGTTCAATTTCAGCCTCCCTTCTCTTAGCAACAGCTATAAAGGAGCAATGAACAGGGCAGTGGAAAAAATTAAGGACTGCCTCACCCAAATGTGCATTACAAGGCCAGGCAGAAGTCAGTTTCCTTGGTGACAGATGAACAAATGAACATCTGTGAAACGATATCCAGTTTCTTAGCCAGGTCTGTCCTGTAAGTAGAAAATGCTATTTCATATAAGAACCCAGGAGTCAGGGGGCAATAATGCCTAGTGAAGTGTGAAATTATAATTCTAAGAGCAAGAAGAAGAAGGAATTTTGAAATTTGGGCAGAAATTGACCAAATAAATGCAAATATCTTTTATGACCCCATTTTTAAAATTTTAAGTCATTGCTAATTGATGAACATAAAAATGTACTATGTACCTACCCAACTTATGAAATTATCATATCCAGATTACTACAATAAAGAATGAAACTATAGCAAACACAGTTTATGCAGAGAATAATTATATAATTGCTGGTTGGATTTACTTCTCATTTTTTTCTAATTGCTTGTTTAAAGCAATGTTACAAGGTACAAAACTTTTACAAATCAAGATACTGGATCTGCCAGCATCTGAAAATCATGCAAAAACTTGAAAAACAAAAGGTTCTGTCAAACTATCTGGTAAAACAAGGCCGATTGCCATAGATTCTGTGTCCACCATGGGCCAAAGCAGAGATCAGGAGATGTGAGTGAAAATACTCTAAAATTTGTTGACTTCTATCTCGTTAGGGATTTTTAGTAGCTACCATCTGTTGTGGCTTCTCCTTCTATGTGATTTTTTCATCTTCACAGACTCTAAGATCTCAAGGTCTTTGTAGCAGCTTGCCCTGACTGACAGCAACAGTTTATCCTGTTTCCTGATAATACTCCACCCTTCTTCTATCTTTGTAAACAGAGATATTGTAAGTCCTTAGTAAGAGTTTCAGTACTAGTACTTTATTCTTAGTACACTTCTCTCCTTGAAGATGGATGCAAACCATTTTCATCCTCTGTAGGTGTTCTGAAGAATTTTCTCCTTGGCGATGTCTGTGAACAATATTAGGTGGAAACATACACAGACTTACTCATGATGGCTTTCTAAACATCCATCACTTTATAAGCATCGTCAGCCAAAGTGCAGACACTACTTTAGAATTCACTCTCCCTTTAGGCTTTTATACATTTCCCAACTGCCCTGTACCATGGTGTCTCTTCCCTGCAGATTATCTAGCTAAATACCACTAGATCTAATTGTTAAAGGTGCTTTCACAAAGTTTGATTCTCTCTATCAAAGTTTGATCCACTTGTAAGACTATAAGACCTTGCTGGTCAGTTTCCTCTTGCAGGAATACCATGTTACCTGGCTCTCAGAGAGGCTTGCTGTCTGCCGGGCAAATGCTAGACCGTCTTAGTGACATAGAAAATTTCCTGTCAGTGTGCATTTTCAGTGCTTGACTGTGGCATCCTGAAAAGTTAGGTTGCTCTTGCAAGAACATATCCATTGAACACTTGCTTCTTCCACACAGGGTATGTTCTGGTTGTCAGAAGAGCTCACAGAAATGCATATTTCATTTAGAGAATCATAAAAATTAACAGAGCTTCCTCGAAACAACTGGTACCTTGAGGAAAAGAAGAATAATTAACATTTGGAAGTTTGGGTGTATATAATGTGTTTTCATTTACATTTAGTTTAATATCCTAAGGAAGTGCAGTGTAAATAATAGGTTTTTTATGCATTTGTATTTTCTTAGATGGGCTCCCATTTAATTACACAAATGAGATAAAGCAAAATGAGATGCATAGCCCACATGTACTGGGCTCACCTGTACACGTTAGGAGGTTCGTGATGGCATTCCCTCATAGGTCCAGCCCTGCTAATAACCCCGCACTGCTAAGCTTGGGCAGGTCACTTTTGTCCCAGAACATGAGACTCATGGGAATTTAATTTGTTTTGTTATATATCAGTGCAGCTAAAATAGTTTGACATTCACATTTCAGAATACTGATTTCAAATGCTTCTCTCGCTGTCCTAAAACACACTTGGTTTGTATCTTTGGGTGTCTCAAGATCACATGGCAAAAAAAAAAGCTAGATGCCACCTTCTTATGCTGTGAGTTTTATATTGCTTTTACTTTTCTCTGCTAGGAGCATTTTGAGAAAGTAGATCTCTGAGCTCCAGGTGTCTGATTTCCTCATGAGTAAATGGATGCTCCTGGCAGGGTCTACTGACTCCCAGCCTGATGGGAAACATACTTTCCCCCCAAGCCTGGGCCAAGAGTCAACAAGAACAAGGCAAACCCAAGCCAAGCTGGTGCCCTGGCCCTCCCTTCCCAGGTCAATGACCGATCTCTAAAGGCAGAAGCCCATCTGGCTGAAAACTTGAGACGTGGTCTGAGTGGCCTGTGGACTGAAAGAACTGCAGGTAAATTGCTACCGTAGATAGATTCAACTAAACATCTTCCTGTTATCCCGTTGTTTAGGTAAATCTATGTAACTGGCATTTGGAGACTAAGTCTAGGTGAATACTCTGAATACTTGACCTAAAAAAATGTCATTTACCATACAAAAGAAAGAAAAAGGATTATATAATCTAACAATTTTAACTTTGTAAGTTTTTAGGGGAGATTGTCAGGGAAACTTTTCTTTTCTTAAAACATTTTTGTTAATGTCTGGAAAACCATATATCTCTAAACGTATTCCCATTTTTAATGCATTATCCATCATTATACATATGGGGGATATTATCAGACAGACAGAAAAAAATAAACCCTGGGTGAGGATGAGAAGCAGCTGTGATTAGTAGGAAAAATGCTGAACTTGTCATCTTAAGACCTGGGTTTGATCTCTGCTCAGCCATTTATATTTATGGTGTCCTTAAACAAGTCACTTAGCCACCCAGTCTCATTTATGAAATGGGAATGGCTGTGCCCATCACATAGTTAAGACAATTCTACAGTTACGTGGGGGAGTTTTTCTTATAATGGATGCTCACCAGGCATTCAGTATAACTGAAAATGCACTTAGAATTCACCCAAAAGCCAAAGATATCTAAGAATCCTTGCAGAATTCTGCAGATTTCCCCTCAGTTCCCACATATAGAAAGACTCTAGCAGAATCTGGTGCATAATAGGTACTCTAGTGTCATAGTTCTTACTCATAATATAAAACTAATATTGACAACTACTTACCAACTTACGCAGGCATCTGTTCTAAGTGGGTTATTATTGTATTGACTCATTTAATCCTCACAACAACCTTCTGAGGGATCTACAAGTAGATTCCCATTTTACAGATGCAATAACTGAGGTTTAGAGTCTGTGTTCAGACTGCATGTTCTTAGCCAACAGGTTATCTTGCCTCTCTAATGTAAAAGGGAGGGAGTTCCCTGAGCCTCCAACAAATTTAAGAAAGGAAACAGTGGTAGAGATGAGAATGTCATGTAAGGTGACACATTTGTTCTTTCTGGATTGGCACTTTTCCCCACTTCCCATCAGCTAGGGATCTTCTTTATTTCAGCTTTGCATTAGCCACTCTAAACAGTTTTGAATTTGATGAATAACTTAGTTATCTGTTCCTGTTGCTAAATGTCTATGGTATTTGTGCTTGGCACCAAATTGTTCATTAATCCAAATACTTCAGCCTTCTGCTGGTGGAGAGAGAGACACAGATTCACTGTCAGTTCAAACAGTGGCCATTTGGTGGATAAATGGTTCCAAGCCGGTTCTTCTCCCAAGAACTTACTGGAATGGGGAAAGGTAAATGCCGTGTGGTCTGTTCTCCATTACAGGAACCTGGCGTATGTCTTGTGTGTGGGTACCCAAAAGCTGCTTTAAAACTACAGGGGGTTACCAAATGTCTCTAAGGTGTGGTTTCAGGTATACCATAGTATTTTGGGGAATTGCTACTGAAGAATTTCATGCTGACACTAAATAAATATGTCATTCTTTGAATAACATTTCCTACTTGCTCGGCAACATTTTCACTTGGCGAATGTAGAATAGTTACAGATGAGGTTCCTCTGGGTCAGGTGTGAGCAAGGTCAGTGAGTTTCAAAGCTAGCGGCAGTTCACTGATCCTTAGAAATGGGGCTCAGGAGCTCAGAAATCCCGGGGGGTAGCCAGGCCATGATTCTGCAGAATGAGAAGCTGAGGGGTTAGAGATTAGACAAGACGTGGTCGGGCCACACAGCTCTCTCTTTCCCCACATCCACTGCGGTGTCTTGAAATTTTCCATCTCAACACTGACAATTAAGCAGTTCATAAATGCTGTTGCTTTTGGACTGGACGTTGTAGGCAGAAGAATGTCCCATACCTGTAGGCCAGATAATAGGTGTGATCACGGTCTTAGACAAGAGTTTGACGAGGAAAGTGGGGGAGAGACTTTCATTACGAAGCTCCAGTTATACACCAGCTATGAGTCCAGTAGGAAGAAATGGGAGAAGTCATGGAAAAAGAAACATGGCAGCTCCAGGAGCTTTCTGAGAATCTTGGAAGTCAAGAAGGACAGGTGTGAAAAGATGGAAGGAGGGGCATGAATCCAAATACCATGGAAAATATCCCAGAAACTGCTGGCAGATCACTGGGAGGGCTCCCACCCAGCCTGTACTGAGGCTGGGAACAGAGAGCAAGGGAACACAAAAGGATGGGGTAGGGTTGATGGAGAGAAAACTGAAAACTCCGTGCCTGAGAAGGAGCTCCGTGCATGAGCTCATCAGAGGTGGCATGGCAGCCAGGAGTCACCCAGACCTGCCTGTACCCCACCCTGTCACCAAGCCAGCTGGGTGATCTCCAGCAGGTTACTCACCTTCTGCAGTATAAGTTCAGGTAAATGTGAGTTGTCTGATTTCCAAATGAGAAGGCACAGAGTATTTGTCTTTAAAGTGGGAATCGAAGTCCAGGAAGAGGAGAGATGTCACTGTTTAAAGACACTTGACATCCCCAACACGGACTGTTTTATTTTTCAGTCTGTCTGTATGTGCATGTATACATCCCCTTTGGGTTGGTGAACTCAGCTCTTCTCTGACTCCTTAGCCCCTGCCACATTGGAGGAGCTCCTAGAACTATTTAACTGAGAGAGAAAATAAAGCAGGAAATACCCACTGGGGAGGGAGCAGTCAGAAGGTTGCTAATAGTTTTTTGGTAAAATTATCAATAGATTAAATAGACAGATAAGATTGATTTTATATGTGCTTAATAGGCACATAGAAACATCTGGAAAGATGCACATGAGACTGTTAACAGTTACTGCCTCCAGGGACAGTCACCTGATTTATTTAATAGAAAATTGATTTTTTCGACATGTGCAATATTACTGTTTCAATTTTTAAAAAAATAATTTTAATGTTAGATTGAAGGAAACTGAAAGTCCAGAAAGTTTGTTCTCCCAGCATTTTCTTTTCTTAGAAATCCCTTTTATGTCTTCCCAGCACAGCGAATACATCCATGCCTATCAGCAGGGATGTGCCTTGGAAGGTCCCCAGGGGCACACACCATGCGGATGTCCCAGGCCAGGCTGGTCCTCCAGGCCCTGAAAGCTCCCAGGCTGTTGCTGAGAGTGGACTCATGAGCATGAACACTAACCCACTGGGCAGTCTGATGGAGACTGTGCAAGAGGTAGAATCTTGACAGAGGTTGTTTCCAACAGTATGAGGCTGATGCTAAAGGAGAAAAGCTCTGTGGGTAATGGGAGGCGTCGCCAAACCAGACTGCACACCTGGTACTGGTGACGTCACGCTTTGCTGTCACTGGTCCTATTTGCTGAAGAAGTTACCTTCAGAGACCGAGTGTCAGGGTTGATTTTTTTGAGAGGTGTTGCCCCAGTTCTTTGGCTCCTGGCTTGGAAGAATCACAAGCCCGGCCATGCCTGGGTGTCATGACAGACACAGCAACTCACACAAGCAGCTTTTTGGAGAAGACGCTGGGCTCTTACCACACTTCTACTTTTATGTCTATACCTTACGACATGCTACATGGTGGGTGGAATATTCGTCACTTTCTTGAGAAAAGGGTGGAGAATTTTTAGAGGTAAGGGCCCTCCCCAGTTTCATCCTTATAGGGTAGCTTCCAGGGGTTGCATGATGGTTGCAAACTGTCAGTCCCATGGCACCGAATTTTACTGTGCTCAAGTATGTTAATGGGGAAAAGGTTACGTTTGGACGGGAGCTCCTAGTTTCTGTGCATGCTCCTGGTCGGGAAAAGTCCCTAACCGCAAGTTCCTGATGTTGCAGGTTAGGTTCTAAATGCTCATTGGCCACCGTATTTTTGCCCCCTCCTCTGTTCCTGCGGTTAATGCTGCCCACCTGCCCCTGCCCCTAACACCACCCATCTCCAGAAGCCGCGCCAGCTTTGTAAAGCCCCCTGTTAATTTGCGGTAAGGGCCTGGGCAGTAATCTTGGGCAGTAATCCTGAGACGCCACATAAACACCCCTCTCATAGGACTCATCACACTGTGCTGAATTCCTTTGTCCTCACATCTGACTCCCCCAGCGGGCTGCCCAGAGCCGGGTAGGACTGTCCGCCGCTCATCTCAGAACTCCCCCAAACCCAGCTCAGAGCCTGTCCCAGGGCCCAGTGCTCAGTACCTGTTAAATGAGCAAAACAGAAAAACAATTAAGAAATAGAAAGGATCTGCCTCGTGCAGGAAAGAAAATGGTACAAATCTGATAACACACATCTGAAGCCTTGTCTAGGAGCAACTAAAATCTGCTAATGTGTTTTAAATCCATATGAAAGAATTCAAGTGGGCGGTGAGATACTCCATTTCTTAAAAGAGCTATTGGACTGTCAGGAAAATGTGTGGTTTTAAAAAAAAACTATCAAAATACTGGAATAAGATGTATATGTTTTAATTATTAAGAAGCAGGGTCCCTGGTGGGGAGGGAGGGTGCACCAATGCAAATGAAATAGTGTATACACACAGAGAGAAAGGGAGCCCTGGATAATTAAGGATGGCAGTGACGTCCTGGTGTCTAGAATGTCCAGCTGTCCTTCCACACGGTACCTGTGTCCACGGGCACACATACTGTGTCTTCCACCCACAGAGGGGGCCCGCCCACCTAGGAAGGGTCATTTTTAATAGCTGCTTTGGTGGAATATACACTAAAAAGTACTATCATTAAGCACGCTTTAAAGTCCCAATTAGCTGGACGCAGCACAACATAACTTTCTGAAAAGAGAACATGAAACCAGACCAATCTATTAGCATTCTTCGAGGAGGGAGAAACTCAGGGATGAATTATGTTTAGACTTTCAAAATTCCTGCTGATGAAGTTTCACCCCGAAGGTCATTTACAATAGTAAGTCGCTCCAGCACGGGGTGGAAATCGCCACTGAGGACCGGAATTATCCTCAGACAGGAAACAAAAAATAGGATAAACAGGTACTTTTCTGGATGAAGAATTATTAACAGCGGGGATCCCCCAGGATTGTGGGTATGCCCAGACTTAGTTTACATTTACATGGATTATCGGAAGGAGAGGAAGCTCAAGATGGTTCCAGGCCTTGGGATGAAACGAAGGCTCTGCAGAGATAGCAAACAAATGGTGATTAACTGCAGGATGAGCTTATGAGTGAGCAAGAAAATGCATATTAAGCTTTTGCAGGCACAAGTCTCAGTTAATGCATTTATGAGAACATAATCCAAATTACAAGAAAAGGGACTCTGTCCGGTCTGTTTATAGCCACAAGGGGATCCTGGGGGGTCTTTGCAAGACATTTGTTTACTAAAGGGCACTCAGGACCAAGCGTTGAGAAAAATGCTAAAATGCTACCAGAAATGGTACTGGGAACCAAGCCGAAAATAATATTCCACCTGGGCTATACCCAAACCAGGCCATTTTATTACCTTCCCCTTGAGAAAAACACCTCACAGCTATTTAAGGGTGAGCAACATAGTCTCCCAGGGTGCTTCACGAGAGGCTGTGCTCCTTTGTTCCTTAAGGACTCCAGTGCAGAAAGATGAAGCCAGAAAAGTGTTATGATCAAAGTCTATAAAACTTTGAAGGTTGCAGAAAGAGGGAACAGGGACTGGTTCATCAAATCTGAGACGACCCAAACCCCAGAGTAGCCCTTGAAGTCGGAAAGAGGAATTTGAGGGATAAATTAAAAATAAGGATTAATTCCCACTCTTGAGTTGTTAATTGTTAGTTCCTCAAAACATGGTCTAGGCAAACATTTTTCAGGGGGTAGGAGCAGGGGAGGATGCTCAAGAACTTTTGCCAAACTCTTGGCCAATAAACAAATGATGGATTGAGAGCCATTGGCTGCATATCCCTGCACTTCCAAGGTTGGCAAAAAAAACCCAGGACCAGTGTTGGATCATCAGCTTCCTCCGTAGTAGACAGGGTTCTGTTAGGACAAGTGAAAGAAATCTAAATCAAACTAGTTTCAGCAAAATAAGGAACTTTGTGGGCTCCCGTAGCTGGAACAAATACTAGTATAGCTCACAGGCGCTCAAGAAGAGCCACAGGGGGAATCCTGTGCTGAAGACTGGCTTGGAGAGGGGCTTAGCCCTGAAAATCCCCATCGCTCCCCAGAAAGCTCGCCAGATAAAATACAACTTAACTGAAAACAGTTTGACAGCTCTGCAAATGCGACCTCAACCCCCAGTACTCATAAACACTTCCCACCAGATTGCTACCCTGTGTTGGAGTCAGAGATCAGAACTGGGGCTTCCCCTATAGCAACAGTCTCAGGAAAGATTCTGATTGGTCTAGCTTGGGTCACATGCCAATCACTGTTTTATTGAAAGTGATTGTTATCTGTCTTGCTTTGACTTTAAGCCCAAGGGGTATAAACTGATTGATTGAGTTGATCTGGAGCTTCTGTGCACTTCCCAGGAGGGAGGAGGGCATGGGCCTGAGATTGATGGAACTTAGAAACCCAGCTATTCCCCTACATATTAGGAGAGCACCTTGAAAATGCTGATGCCCAGGTTCTGCCCCCAGAGAGTCAGATTCAGCTGTTTTGGAGGGGGGCCTAGGCATCTGTATTATTTTTAGATCCCCACACTGGTCTCCCAAAAGAATAGCCTCCCCCCACCTCTTGAGGCCTTGGGTAGGGCTCCCAGGAGCTTCACAGGCTTTCTACAGCTTCGCCTCCTTCTCCTACAGCCGTACTCCTGCGTTTGCAGATTCTCAGGCAAGCCACACCTTGCACATGTTGTACTCGATGCTCCTTCTACCTGGAGTTCTCTCCCTGACCACCTCCTTCCCCAGCACACAGCACACTCCTGCACGGGGACAGCATCCCTCCCCTCCCTGCACCCCAGGCTGGGCTGGAGGCCCCTGGCGCCTATGTTCTGTGTCTCCTCTGCCAGAGTCTGCGTTATGCTTTATTGAAAGTGATTGTTAAGTCATCTGTCTTGCCTTGACTTTAAGCCCGGTGGGGACTTGCTCACTGTCATTGGAATGAGTGGCACACACAGCATGCCAAGCATGGGGTTTGGAGTGCTCAGCTCTGCATTTTTGAGCCAGTTATTGAGTGAGTACTTCTGCTCCTCAGCTTCAGTTTCCTCATCCGCAAAATGAGGGTGATAATAGAACCTACTTTAGCTGAAAGTGTCTAGAAAGGTACTTAGCCAGCACCCCACATGATATGAGAGCGTATCAAAATATTAGCCATTATTTCAAAGGACACACTACTTTTTCAGTAAAGGTCCTTTACCACTCATCTTTTTCTGTTATCTATTTCTACTAGCAATTCAAAGACAGGGCTGTCTTATTTATTTCTTTATTCCCCAAGGACTAGCATGTAGTACGTCCTGAATGGTATATTTATTAACTGATGACTCAGGCCCTAGATTTGGGAACATTCTGTTCTTACCCAGCAGCAGGAAAATTTAGTGTCCTCCCACCATTGCCCCTGGGAGGGCTTCAGCCTTCTTCAGAACCCTTCCTTTCAGAACCCCCCTGACTCCACCAAACAGCCACCCGAAGAGAGGAGAGGGAGAGAAGGTGGCAGGGCTGGGGCATCAGCCGTGGGCCTACACAGCCAGGGCTGAGGAAAGGAGCAGGAGCTATGCAGGAAAAGGTCTCTGCTCCAAGGCCTAGGCTGCAAGTTAGCGGAGAGAACAAAAGTGGTCAGACTCTATGGGACTATTCATTTGAAGTCACTTACACTTTGAGTCAAGTGCGTTTCTATGGCTAATGGAGTACTGAGTTCTAAAACCCAACATTTTAAGGATTTCTGGCTCCTGCAGAGAATTGAGAAGTTAAAAAGTTAAAGGTTAAAGAAGTTAAAGTTAAAGAAGTTAAAAAGTTGGTAGGTCTGGCCAGTGTAGACAGATTTGGTCAGCACAACCCCATACTGCTCTAGCTGGGGCTAGACTTCTCATTATAGTCTAAACTGTGCGGTGGCCAAATCCCCACTTTGAGGATGTCACACGTTTCTCCTCATGAGAAAAAAGCCCTTTGCATCCTTTCCCCAATGACTCGCTCATGCCTTAAGATTTGGGTCTCCTCCCAAATGGCAGCCAGTCCCCTACCAGGACTCTGGGGACCTCCCATGGCCCAGTGTCTCTTCCAAGTTGTATTCCGTTGCAGTCTTGGGGTGACAGTATTATCAGGCTGTCCCTTACGAATGAAAACACTGAGACGTAGAGGTTAAAAGTCCTGCTGCCAAAGGCCCACTCTTGGGCGAGGGAAGGGCCTGCTCTGGGCTCTTCTACAGGCCGCACTTCTCTGCTGGGTCCTGAGCAGATGCTGCAGCCGGCAGTGATGGTGGTTCATTACTGTCCAGGCAGCTCGGAATGCTAATGATCCCGTCTCTCTCATTAGTGAGAGAACTAGAACTAGCTGGTGAAAGGCAGAATCCAGCAAATGGTGTTAATTGGTGGCTCTCAAAGGTGAAAAGGCCACTGGGTGCCCCTGCAGTCTGGCTCCGTGCCTGCTCAGCTCGTGGGGCAGCTACTGGAATGGGCTGCCGTCCTGTGATTCTGCAGGTGACGGGGTCAGGTCGGGCTCAAGGGGTGGCCAAGGTTGAAAGGAAAACCACTGGAGACCTAGATTTTGAGATGGTAGGTTTTCACTGTACCATTTTGCAAATTAGTACCTA